>JAVTVY010032946.1:0-154015 GCA_036873755.1 Hanleya hanleyi
AGTCGATGGCAAAAAATAACACCAGAAAACAAGAAACTACAAACTCTTCTATTCTTTGTAATACAGGCACAGCACACTGAAGACCACAGACGAGTAAGACCAGCCATGAAACAGAACACCGATGACGACAAATATTATGAAACAGCACCAAATGGAGATGAACATGCATGAAGATCATCATCGTCGATCAACAAGAACGTCCAGAAAACTCGACCCTCTACCACGCCAGACACGGCCCCACCGAACTGAGCAACCAGAATACCAAATCCTAAACCACACAGACACGCTACCAAATATATGACACCGAAATGACGCCTCAACACATATCATCCTTTGACTTTCACACAATATAGGACGTAGACCTGCCGTCCTGTGCCCCAATACACACTCCAAGCAATAGTTACAGGCACAGATTTCTGGAAGAACCGACCCTGTTCCCAAGGGCGTCGTTACGGAAGTCGATTCGAAAAATCCTGAAGACGCCCATGGTTCTCCCAGTTTTTTCTGGACGGCTTTGTGCGTACAAAGGGGTACCAAGACAAAGGAATTATCCACGCGATTAGACCTACAGTGAACTCATATTTACTAGTATAGCTTAACCCAAAAAACCCGAAAGAGACTTACGAACTTGTACATAGCGACTTTCATTTACTTCTATTTATATCTCCTGCTAATCTATCATTGTTATTTATTATTTATTCATTTATTCATTTATTTATTTATTTATTTATTTATATATTTAGCGCTGGAAAAGATATTAAAAGAAAAAAAAGAAATGTACCGCGAAATCCAAATAAAACATTGAGTTGATGGGCCGCGAAATCCGAATGGGAAGCGGCCCTTAAACTACAATTTCAATCAATATTGATGTGGAAATCTGCTGGCTCGATAAAAAAATTAACAAGTATAATGCAAAAGGTACTGAATACAGTCAGCGATTGGGCCGATAAATGGGGATTCAAATTCTCAGCTGTCAAAACTACCGGTGTGCTATTCTCAAATAAACAGAACACAGACATCACGCTATCACTAGGAGGACAGAAAATCGAGTTTAAGAATAGTGTCAAATACCTAGGTATGATATTCGACCGAAAACTCACTTGGAAAGAACACATTGACCAATTAATTATTCGGTGTAACAAAGACCTGAACCTTATGAGGTGCGTATCGGGTACCAACTGGGGGCCAATAAACTTAGCTTAATCAAATTATATCAAACACTCATCAGATCCAAAATAGACTATGGTTCAATCGCGTATCAATCAGCATGCAAGACCCATTTGAAAAGAATAGACAGCATTCAGTATTCGGCCTTAAAAATAGCCACCGGGGCGTTCAAAGGAACTCCTCTATGTAGTCTACAAATAGAAACTAATGAAAAACCCTTACATTTAAGACGAGAAGAACTGTCAATGAAATATGCAGGGAAAACAATAGCGAAGGGCGAAAACCACCCATGCCACAAAATTTTTGGCCTAAAAACCGAATACGAATTCCTAAAATCAAAATGGGAAAAAGACTCTGCACCACTCGGTTACACGATAGAACGATTATTCGAAGAACACGACATTCCAATCTCTTGTATCTCTGACACTGACAAGGTCAATAGACCACCATGGCAACTAATCGCACCACACGTGGACACGAATATACATAGCTACATCACCAAACAGGACAACCCAGAGCATATAAGAGTCACTGCCCTCGAATATATTGACACACATTGGAAAAATCGCTTGAAAATATATACAGACGGCTCCAAAAACACAAGTCACAATACAGGTTCTGCATTCGTTATACCAGAACTTGACATTCACGAAGGTTTCAAACTACCAGACAATATGTCCGTATACACCACTGAATTAGTCGCCATAATCAAGGCCCTCGAATGGGTTCTCCAGAACCGACCGGTTTCCACTGTTATTCTTAGTGATTCCTTAAGCGGACTGGTATCTATAAAGAACTCCAAATCCGACAGCAGACCTGACCTCATACACGAAATAGAAATTTTATGCACACAAATACGAGACAATGACATTGACGCCATTTTAGCTTGGATTCCCGCCCACGTGGACGTTAGAGGAAATGAAGCAGCCGATAGGACAGCCAAAGCAAGCCTCACCAAAACTGCACCTGACGTGCATATAGGACTAGGAACCAAAGAACTGAATTCCATCATTAGAACCAGAATAGATAGTAAATGGGAAAAAGAATGGAACGAAGAAAACCGAGGTAGATGGCTACATAGTATTCTAGATAAGGGGAAAAGACAGAGTTGCGGATTCCAGCTAGACAGCAAACGTGACGACCGCATCATCACAAGATTAAGACTTGGTAAAACAGGACTAAAATCTCACTTATCTAAGCTAATAAAAAACACATCACCACTATGCACTTCATGCAACAACGAAGAAGAAACGATAGAACATTTTATACTCAAATGCCCAAAACATGACCTCTATCGCCGAACACTGGAAAACGAACTCAAAAACTTAAATGTCCCTCTGTCGTTGGCTTCTATATTAAATCCTAAACCACCTCTTATAAACAAAGTATACTCCACCTTACTAGCTTACATCAAATCTACTGACTATCACTCTACCATTTAATACCATATGGTTACACCAATAAACCTAGGACCAAATTTGAATAAATGTAGCACGCTTAGAGTCAAAACTATTTCACAGGGGCGGAAATGAGGGTCAGTGATCAGAAATGACTGATCAAATTTGGACACTAACCAATCAAAATGCCATAGCAATAACATAGACAAATTCACTGATCAAATCAAAAGTTCCTAATAACGAGCTCCGACCAAATTGTGTTCCCTTATTTCCAACCCTCGTTAACGAATGTTAACCGACCGGTCTTCATGCGGGGGCAGTAGACTGGAGGTTATATCAAACATTCACAGTCGGCTTTAACTATAAAAAAAATTTTATTTATAATATTTAGTACCTAATTATTTCAAAATGCCATAGCAATAACATAGACAAATTCACTGATCAAATTAAAAGCTCCTAATAACGAGCTCCGACCAAATTGTGTTCCCTTATTTCCAACCCTCGTTAACGAATGTTAACCGTCCGGTCTTCATGCAGGGGCAGTAGACTGGAGGTTATATCAAACATTCACAATCGGCTTCAACTATAAAAATATTTTTATTTATAATATTTAGTACCTAATTATTTATTGCTATTGATCATGTGTGACTTAGATCACGATAGTGCCAGTCGATGGCAAAAAAAATAACACCAGAAAACAAGAAACTACAAACTCTTCTATTCTTTGTAATACAGGCACAGCACACTGAAGACCACAGACGAGTAAGACCAGCCATGAAACAGAACACCGATGACGACAAATATTATAAAACAACACCAAATGGAGATGAACATGCATGAAGATCATCATCGTCGGACAACAAGAACGACCAGGATACTCGACCCTGTACCACGCTGGACAGGCTACTCCACCGAACTGAGCAACCAGAATACCGAATCCTAAACCACACAGACACGCTACCCCATATATGACACCGAAATGACGCCTCAACACATATCATCCTTTGACTTTCACACAATATAGGACGTAGACCTGCCGTCCTGAGCCCCAATACACACTCCAAGCAATAGTTACAGGCACAGATTTCTGGAAGAACCGACCCTGTTCCCAAGGGCGTCGTTACGGAAGTCGATTCGAAAAATCCTGAAGACGCCCATGGTTCTCCCAGTTTTTTCTGGACGGCTTTGTGCGTACAAAGGGGTACCAAGACAAAGGAATCATCCACGCGATTAGACCTACATGCAGTGAACTCATATTTACTAGTATAGCTTAACCCAAAAAACCCGAAAGAGACTTACGAACTTGTACATAGCGACTTTCATTTACTTCTATTTATATCTCCTGCTAATCTATCATTGTTATTTATTATTTATTCATTTATTTATTTATTTATTTATATATTTAGCGCTGGAAAAGATATTAAAAGAAAAAAAGAAATGTACCGCGAAATCCAAATAAAACATTGAGTTGATGGGCCGCGAAATCCGAATGGGAAGCGGCCCTTAAACTACAATTTCAATCAATTGATGTCATTGACTTGAGAACGATACTAGTACCTGTATCGAAACGTCGTCCTGAATAAACTAGAAGTTGTTATCCATAAGCAATTTGTTTATTTATTCACCTAGTAATAGTAATATTTACATAGGAATATTATATTATTTGGAGCTTTGTCTGCTGGGACTATGACGAATTTACTGTGGCGATTTGCTAGAAGTTTTTGCGAGTTGAGGTTTCTCAGTGCTTGTTTTGCTTGGGGAAGGGTACTTCTATCAATATGGCGGATTGTTTCAACAACCTTGCTCTTGGCGAGGTCCAGGAAAACAGCTAGTCCTGTAGGTTCAAATGTTTCTCGCTTGGAACAATCAATAAGGTACTGTTCCAATGCAGACTATCTTCTGTTCGGCCTTCAGATTTATTCTTCTCGGCTCTCTATATTTAGGTCACTTATCATTTTCTTTCGTTATCGTGTTCTATTGAAGCACTTCACTTTATGTAGCCACCGTAACCGCTCAAGTTACAGCTGAAGGATGAAGGCTCGGACGTCACGGCAATCGTCACAAATAACGACACCGATAAACCGAGAGGTCATCGCTTTTATCCTACTTGGAAGAAAGTATGATAGATTGCAAAGGGAATTGACACTGGTTTACAATACCATCCAAAATGACAAAGCAAAACATAATGTGACAGATCATGTTAATTTTAACATCTGATGCCTCAGAATTTGGCAATGGGGCATAGGGGCATAAGTCGCGCAATGGTGTGGGAATGGGAAGATTTCTGAGACTGCCGAGAAATGCATTACGGGATGAACAGCCCCATAGCACGGGTACTTCGGTATTTGGAATAATGTCATGTTGTTTTAAAGAACATCTTTGTTCAGACTTACCGCGATCAACGATGCGAAGATGATAATCACCCTCATCTTCTTCGAAGTTGTCCTGAAACAGAAAATACTAATTACTAAAGTAACTTTCAACATCTGCTGATAATTGGCGCATTTGGGTGAAGGTACTGGGGTTGAGCATACGTTTCATTAGTGTTGTTAAATTTTCGTTGTGTTGGTTGGTTTAATCTATTAATCTATTGAGTGAGTGAGTGAATAGGGTTTAACGTCGCTTTCAACATTTTTTTCAGCTATATCACGACGGGGAAGGGAAGGGAGTGGAGGGGGAGAGGCAGGGGAACCTACTTGTAACAGAGCAGATCTAATGCTGCCATTTTATAGTGCTGTCCCACTGAAATATCATGCCGTAGGCAGACATGACACCCCACTCAGTCACATTATACTGACACCGAGCGAACCAGTCCTTGTTCTATCCTCTTAATGCTGAGCGTAAGCGCCATTTTTCAAGTCTCAGGTATGACCCGGCCTGGGATCGAACCCAGTACCTACCGCTTACGAGGCCGACGCTCTAACCATTAGACCACCGCAGTGCGGTTTAATCTATTGATTTCTAGTGGTAATGTTTTGTTGCGAGAGATCTCCAGTTCTGCGGTTACTGCCTGACTTTCTGATGTTTGCCAAACATAACCAGGTACCCGTCCATCTTCGACCATTATATGATCGTTAACTCCGAATCGTATAAACGTAGTCTGACCCTGCACATCATCGATATCACATGGACCAGTTAATGATGGAATATATCACGAGTCCACCACACACGAGCTTACATGATTCTCAACCCAAAACTCGAATTCCTCGTGGACCACTGAGCCCAATCCTCTATCTTTGGAAAAGACTATCGCCCCACTGTATGACACGATATATTCCAGAAGCTTACATGATAGCAAACTTACATGACGCTTCGACTAGCTTGGTTGCCCTTATGGTCCTTCGACTTTGACCTCCTAAGCAGGGCGCCATCTCGCGACTAAAAGCTTACATTATAAAACATTTATAGAATGTTGCCACGATTTCCGGGGATGCGCCCTAACTGGTCATTCTCCGAATCGCTCTCACTATTATACCATAAAAGGAACCGTCCGTCCCTGCATCACAGTACGAAGCTGTAATGGACATGCTAATTCGATTCTTGCATAACGTCACATTACGACGTTTTAATGGAAATGTTAATTCTTGCATAGCATCTTGCAACGTTTCTATGAAAATATTAATCCCATTGTTTCATAGCGCCACAATACGACTTTGTCACGGAAATGTGTCGAAGTGTAGAACCGCGCGTGGGTGCGTGCGTACGTGTGTCCGTCCGTGCCACAGGGTTAGTGCGAATGGGTAAGTGGTATGATCTTAGAAATGGTGGCAAGTGAATGTAGAGGAGGAGAAAGGTGTAGGGGTAACATCCGTCCGGATCTGTCGATGGACGCTGACCACCATCTATCTCCTGGAATGCCCGATACCGCGATATTTAGCAATACTCATGCGAGGTACAGTCATGATCCCTGTCTTTATTAAAGTGTACGATGGTATATCATGCTGAAAGCACAACAGTACTTCGAGACATTTTGTCGTGGATGTACCATGGTAATACAATGGATGTGCTATAGTGCACCAGGGTGAACCATGCATGTACCATGATTGTACGACAGTAGAGCAGAGATGCATCGTTATGATGGACTCTCGGACACTCCTGTTACATCATAGTACATTTCCAACATGAACATGGAGCCCCAATCTGGATTCTTCTCTCGACTGGTAATCCCGAACATCTATCTCCTGAACAGAAGATCCTTCCAAACAATTCGTTCATAACAGTCAGGATGTAAACCCTTTAACGGGCATGACACCCCATCCGTCCATCTGAGCGCGTCCATATATCGCCTGGTATCGCCAAATCCTATTACCCCATAACTTATGGAAGATTATGTAAGAAAAATATGACAAGGTAAAACCCCTGCCCGTCAGTGGGTGCTTGCGTTTCGGGCTCGACATTTGATGACATGTGTGACTACCCTAGTATTCAGGGGGCTATTCTGAATAAAAGTGAATGTTGATAAACCATGCTAGCATAAGCCGTAATCTGGGTGAGAATCATTCCTTGGGCATTTCCCAATATGAAAATCCTGGTCGCAACCTTGGCAAATTAATTTTATTATATCGAAGGCTAAATGGGTGTTATCACGTTCTGAACACTTCTTGTTCAACTCTAGAGGTATAACTCCAAAAACATGTTAGAACTTTCCGCCTTCATATTTGATCAGTTACATAATCGTGTACCCATACCATCACACGGTATTTCAAAATGGCGATCTGCTTGGGTCATATCAAATGCGTGTTTATCATCACATGTGTTCCTAATCTTATAGCATTTGTTGTCCTAAATCGTCAGCATTTAACTGTTCCAGTTCATAGCTAATCACCTGGAGCTCAGTTTAACTCTATTTATCTATTTCTTCACGAGAAGCATAACGAATAAATTCAAAATGGATGTCCATTAAAACCAACACATTTGACCAGCTTCAATTTTCTTGGGGACAGTTTCTACTTGAACTAACTACAAGTAACCAAACTGGGGCACTTACCACAACATAGTTCCTTCGCATAATAAATCATGGGCAAATTCAAGGTGGTAGCCATGACGGTTCATTTGACCAATCTTTTCCAATCTAGTGAATTGTGTTCACAGCGATATTCCAAGTTAGTCATTTCAAGCGATTTCTAAAATAATTATCATTGTCAGTTACCTCAAGCATATTAGTATAATCATGTGTGCAAACACATCTGGAACATGAATTGCAGGCAAGCACCTAAAAGGTGCGTGGACCCCTCAGCCTGTTTTTTTTTAGTCAAGTAGGATCAGGGCTGCATCTAGAGCCAGTTTAGTTTTGGAAAACATATGGGCACCCAAAACTCAAATGAAACAAAAAACGGAAGTGTTGTTTTTGTTCAATTTGAAAAGATTTCTGAAGGAAATACTCCTAGAAAAAGCTTCTGGAAGCCTCAATATCGATCCGATTGCATAGCTGGGTATTGAATTTCATGTTAATAAACCTCTGTTTTGTGATTGATCACAGGCTCTTTGCGCCGAAATTCACTTAAAAAAATTGGACCCTCAATAATGAATTACGAAAAGGAACTGGGAGTTTGGGATCGGAACCTGCAAAAAATCCCTGGATACCGTATATAACAGACTACGGTTTCACGTGAGTGATGTGCTGGGATTACAGCATGCAAGGAAGTGTAGCTTTATCAGTGGCAATTTATGCATTGCACAAGTGTGATAACAAGTAAACACACTTATTGACACAGGCCAACCCTTATCATTATTTGGGGGGGGGGGGGGGGCTCCAGGTATGCAAACTGATTCAAAATTGCACACAGTCAGGCTAAAAATGGGCTCTCCTAATCACTCGTTTTACATAATTTCGAAGGTACAGTAACATGTTTGGTGACAAAAATTGAAGCATTATGTTGTACCAGTTAAATGTGTGGACACAAATATGGTTCATGCAAAAGTTTTAGAATAAATCATATGATGTAGAATAGAATGATTTAATAGCAAAATTTAAGAAAAATGTTGTCCTTCATTCAATAATAATCATGAATGGACCAGGCTTTCTTGTATCAGGGAACCTTCAAAATTCACAACGAAACATGCAACCAAGGGTTCCCGATGGGCATAGATAACAGTGCAAAAGCTAAGCCATCAATAAATTAAAAAATAAAAAAAAATAAAAAATCATGAAATTATCATAGCCATCTGAAAATCTAATCATTTCATCTGTCAACATTCAGGAAGCTCTCACCAAAGTTTGGTCAGGCCCGACTTGATAGATCTGCAGACATTCAGCGGACAAGAACATGTTGATGGGCATAGATAACAGTGCAGAAGCTAAGCCATCAATAAATAATAATTATTTTTTTTTTAAATCATGACATCATCATAGCCATCTGAAAATCTAATCATTTCATCTGTCAACATTCAGGAAGCTCTCACCAAAGTTTGGTCAGACCCGACTTCATAGATCTGCAGATATTCAGCGGACAAGAACATGTTGATGGGCATAGATAACAGTGCAAAAGCTACGCCATCAATAAATAATAAAAAAAAAAATTAAAAATCATGACATCATCATAGCCATCTGAAAATCTAATCATTTCATCTGTCAACATTCAGGAAGCTCTCACCAAAGTTTGGTCAGGCCCGACTTCATAGATCTGAAGATATTTAGCGGACAAGAAAATGTTGACGGACGGACGGACGGACGGACAGACGCTAGGACGGACGGACGCTAGGACGGACGGACGTACGTACATGGCAACGACAAGACCCCACAGCCCTATGGGCTGAGGGGTAATAATAGAATATGGCAGACACAATAGATCTGAATTATTTTAATGTTTTCAAACATCCAGAATAAAGTAGTACAACAGGAGTACATAACAAAAAGGAAATCAACTGTTTCTTGACTTTTAATACATAGAGGATATCTTGATCACTATATAGAGGATATGAACTGTTTCTTGACGAATACCGTATACATTTCATCGAGTGGGGCGAGAAAATGCCAATTGTCTTCACCATATTTGGCCTTTTGACCTCAAATTGACGTTTTGACCTATATTTCAACGTAGGAGCACGTTTTTAACTGACGGGTGAGACATACAGAAACAGATTATGATTGTGTGTCGCCGCTCGGACGGTTTAACCAACCCAATTTTTAGGATCTTTTCGGAGTCCTCCCCTTACCTATTTATTCGGCCCAGGTATGAAGTGTATTATAATCGTTGATGTTCTTACCTTGCCTATTTTCATTCCGAATATTTCAATAATTATCAAGATTTCCTTCTATTTAGTGTTTCGTGTTCCCGTTCCGAGTACTCTGCTAGTTTTCACGTTCTAGTTTAACCTGCCTATATCCGGCGGTTTCACATTTTCTGACAGCGTTTTTTTTTCGAGTGTCCACACCGCCAGGTATGGTCATAAGATTTATCTTTGTGCGTTTAGAAGGAAAGACGTTCCACAAAGTTATGTGGTAACTTCATAGCCCCGGTAGTTAAAATGTATGGACATTATCGTGGTTAATTTAATTAAAAACAATCTTACCTCGGGTTCTTTCTCCTGATAGTTATCGGTATATCCACTCCCGATATATCGTCAAGATGCCTATAGCTGAGGCGGACACTACAGCGATGTCCCTATAAAACACATATTCTGTAGGTACAAGGGTCAGCCGAATCCAGAATAGACTGGGGCGGGTCTTTCAAGAAAATGGGTGTAGACACATTCTTGTGAATATTGTAAGTACGCAATTGTTGAATTATAAGGAGATTCTGTTTATCATCGTGTTATTACATCTTACCTCACTGCATAGCCTTTGTTGTCCTTCTGAATAGAGAATTCATTTAAGACAAATACGGGGTGAAGAGCGACTGACTGGGAGTGTTATAGGTTAAAAGGAGTATAATATGTAAATCTATGGAATAATGCTCTCGGTTCAACATTAGAATGGGGATATTAGTTTGTGAATTAAAACTGAAATGGTGCATTTCAATGGTTTATTGCAAATCCTCTAGTGTAGATAAGACTACAACAGTTGGCATGAGGGTTTATAGTGTTCCAACTGTCGATACTTCTTATCACAGAATTAATGATTTGCATGTCTGTCGTGAGAATGAAATGCGGGCTATTAAATCCCGTGTTTACATGTTAGCCACTGAGGTAGACCAGCCTGAATCTTCCGCGTTTTGTCCTCTAGCGATCATCGTGATCACTGAAGCAAATATGCCAATTCTCCGGAACGAAGACTTTGAATGGGGCGTGTACTCTGTTGAACCTTTTTATGCTGGTGAACGTCTTGTTGATCGGAGATGTGAAATCTGTTCGAATTTTCTTTACAATTTGGGCGCTGACCTACGCTATCAGATCCGACAGCTATTGTAAGACTAGGGCGTTGCGGGACATGAGAAATATAGAAGAAAAACAGCAAATGTGTGGAAGGATATTTCACAATAGAGAAAGGGAAAGCATCTTTCATCAGACCCCTGTTAGTGGCCAGTCATGCGACACAAGGCGGAATAATGGAGGTATACAGATGTCCCAATACCAGATCCGAGCCGCTAAGTGTTATGAAAATCGCTTCCCGGTCAAGGACTAAAGAGCAGAGTAAGAATTGAATAGAGGATAAGCAATAGTATATGCTCGCAAATAAAAACTAACTCACAGCACCGAAACTCGTTTACAGAATGTTTTTTTTTATGTGTGAAATGAAATACCAAGATAAAGTACTGTAAAATATGAATGTCCTAACATAGTATGAGATATAATATGATAATATGTCAATGGTGACTGTACATAAAATTTTAGTCATTAAACCACAAGTCCCCGGCATACATGATAGGCTCTTCCCGCATTACACTGATAACAATGAGCTGAATATGACAATGCGTCAGCGCGCAGCGATCTGGCTATTTGCAGCAAACTATAGGTTGTAAAATTCAGTTAAAATATGTTTAACTGGTGATAGCTAGCCTGTTTTCATGTAACAGTTGGCAAAGTTAACCCTTTGAGCAACGATATCTGAAACAGGTTGAACTATGATGATTTCACGGACACTATGTCAAGTTTTGACATTTTCGCTGTGGTAGAGACTAAAAACAGATGATTTAGATTTGGATATGTTAAATGACAAATTGCAGGTCTGTGGCTATAAATTATTTTTAAACAATAGAAAGGCAGTCACAAACTATCGATCTGGAGGTATAGGTGTATGTGTGAAATTAGAATTGTTAAAATTTGTCAATATCCAGCCAATCACAAATGATGTCTGTCTGTGGTTTACAGTTAACAAAGCACTAACAGGCTTAGATAAAAATTTGTTATGTGGCGCCATATACGTTCCCCCAGAGAGATCAAGATACTCTAGTATAGATATGTTTGATGTCATAGAAAACGATATTTTTGAAAATAATTACAGCGATGACAATTATTTATCTTTATTTGGTGACTTAAACGCATATACCAGTACAATGGACGATTATGTTTTCATAGACAAAGAAATACGTGAGCAGGTAGGAATGGATGACTTAGAACCAGAATAGAAAATTGAAGAAATGGGGTTTGACTTGAAGCGTCATTCTCGGGATACGCATAGGCCCAATACCTATGGATATAGGTTATTGGAAATGTGCAAAAGTCAGGATATACTTATATTTAATGGAAGATGTGGAAATGACAAAATGTTCGGTAAAACGACATGTAAAGATTCTACAGTTGTAGACTATGTAATTGGGGACCCGTTGTTGATGAGTCATATAAGGAGTTTTGATATATTGGATTTTAATATGTTTTTATCTGATGTACATTCTTGTATTCATGTTGGAATCGGTGTTTGTCATCGCCCTGCAGTGATGGAACCTCTTTCAGTCGGTGTCACAACCCTCCCGTTAGCTGCGGATAAACTCAAGTCATGTAAATGGAATCCCGATAAAAAAGAAGACTTTGTTAATAGTTTTAATACAGACGAAATTGTTGAAATAATGGATGAAATGAAATCGAACAACGCAAATGTGGAGAATATTAGCACAAAACTTGAAGAAATGTTTAAAAAAAGTGTATTAAATCCAATGGGCATGAAAGACAGAAAAAACAAATGCGAACAAAATAATAAACCGTGGCTTAATGACGAGTGCAGGCAAGCTCGAGGTAATTATCGAAAGGTTAGAAGAAAATTTAGTAAGCAAAAGTCAGATGAGAACAAGGAGAATCTATTAGAATCGAGAAAGATATATAAGAAAAATATTCAAAATGCCATTCGAAAATATAATAACGAAAGGAAAGAAAAATTACGCGCGGCAATGACAGAAGACTCAAAACAATATTGGAGTATTTTGAACGAAGGCAAGGTTAATAAAGTTTGTCCAGTGACATTAAGTGATTTATTTGATCATTTTTCAAAATTAGGAAGTAACACAGATGCAACAGAATCTCATAATGTGCCAAATGTTAACCCTGGCCCGGATGTATCTGGTGATATAGAATTTTTAAATGGGGCAATAACGGAAGAAGAAGTAGAATAAGCTGTATATAATCTCAGGACCGATAAGTCACCGGGAATTGATGGAATAATAAACGAGCATATTAAAGCTAGTTTACCTGTAATGCTTCCCGTTTATACCGTGATGTTTAATATGGTGTTAAATTCTGGTGAAATTCCAAATAGTTGGTTGCTAGGGCTAATAACACCTGTGTACAAAAACAAAGGCGACCCCAAGTTAGCCCGTAGTTATAGAGGAATATCTCTCTTGAGTTGTATCGGTAAAGTGTTCACAAGTATTTTAAATAAACGACTAAATAGCTATGCAGAATCTGTTCATTTGATATCGGAAAATCAAGCCGGGTTTAGGAAACAACATAGTACCAGCGACCATATATTTCTTTTGAAGTCAACAGTAGATTTATGTTTCTCACAGAATAAGAAGTTATATTGTGCATTTGTCGATTTTGAGAATGCATTCGACTTAGTGTGGAGATCAGGCTTATGGTTCAAACTACGCGAATCTGGTATAGATGGTAAGATTTTAAGAGCTATTCAAAATATGTATAATGGAATCAAGTCATGTGTTATGAAAAATGGTAGTATATCAGATTTTTTCAGCAGCGATTGTGGTGTACGCCAAGGTGAAAGCTTGTCGCCATTTTTATTTTCAGTTTATTTAAATGATTTATCAGAGTTTATGCTCAGTCGTGGTTCAAAGAATGTGAATATTTTCAATAATAATGAGGATCAAAACAGATGTGATGTATTTTTTAAGTTATTTATTGATTATATTGTATGCAGATGACACGACTATTGTCTCGGATAGTGCGCAAGGATTGCAGCTATGGCTTGATAATATGTGTGAATATTGTGATATCTGGAAGCTTAACATTAATGTATCCAAGACTAAAGTAATTATATTCAGCAAACGAAAAGTTTCGAGCAACAAATTCAGTTTCAAATTAAATGGAAATGATCTTGAAATTGTAGACAAGTTTAAGTATTTATATAAGTGTTATTCTCATATAACGGTAATTTTTACAAATGTCGAAAGTATTTAGTTGATCAAGCTCGCAAGGCTATGTTTGCTGTGATTAAAAGATGTAGATATTTAAAGGCGCCCTTGGAAATATATATAGAAATGTTTGAAAATATTGTTGTACAGATACTGACATATGGTAGCGAAATATGGGGTTTTGAGAATGTGAATATCATCGAACGATTGCAACTCCAATATTATAAATTTGTATTGAAATTGAAAAAGAATACTCCCAATGTAATTGTCTATGGAGAAACGGGGAGATATCCACTTATTGTCAAAATTAAGCTCCGTATCGTGAAATTTTGATGTAAATTGATATTAAATATTAAAAATAAATTGTCTGCAAATGTTTACAAATTCATGTTAGATATATTCAATGCAAAAGGATACACTTGCAGATGGTTACTCTTTGTTAAAGGTATATTTGACTCCTGTGGTTTTAGTAACATTTGGGATAATCAATGTTTTCCGAGTATTAGTCGGTTATATTCTGCTGTTAAACGACGTCTAGAAGACCAGTATTTACAGGAACGGAGAGGTAAATTAAATGACAGCAATGTATATATGTTATATGGACAATGGAAAGATATGATTGAAACAGAGAGCTATTTAGTCAATCTGCCATTTAACCAAGCTATTAAAATGTGTCAATTTCGAGCAGGGAACTTACGATTACAGATAAATATTGGTTGATTTAATAATGTAGATTTAAACGAGAGAGTTTGCAAAAATTGTAATTTAAATGTCATAGGTGACGAGTATCATTACTTGCTTGTATGTCCATATTTTAGAACAGTACGAGAGGAATTATTACCCAGAAAATACTGTAATAATCCAGATATGTTCAAAATGTCATGTTTAGTGAACAGTAAAAATAAATCAATACAAAGTAAAATTGTGAAATATTTAAAAAGAAGTGCAAAAGATATTATATAGACAGAATTGTTGTGTAAAGGTAGACTACGGTCTCCGCCTGGGGAATTTAAATTCCCCGTCACTGTAAATAAACGGTTTCTAATTTATATTGTATTACTATGTACCTTTGTATCTAAGGTGATGAGAATAAACAACTTACTAAGTCTGTGCGTTAAAGCCCTTTATTTTTCGCCCCGTGGAGCTTTCGGCGATTTACCTGGGATGTCGTTGTGCACACCACAGGTCATGGAAAGGATAGGCCTGAGCTCCTCAGAGAGCTTATCGTAACTAACTGATGCACCGTGGGGTTTCCGGGTGTGAAGAGGAATAGGACCCCTCCCGTGTGGTTCCCGGGTGTGAAAATGAATAGGACCCAACGTCGTGATCTGACTGAAATATAGTTGAAAGCGACGTTAAATCATATTCACTCACTCACTCACTTTCCTTTATTTGAGCAGTAAGGTAGTGTGATGCATATATATCACATGTTGGCTAGTTACTGGATTAAAAGATATAGTTGTGCTAATCGTTCCTCCATTGGACATGGCGAGAATATTATTTGGATTTTGTGTTTCCGTCTGTCTACACGTCTGCTTGTTTGTCTGTTCCTTGTTTGTATGCGTTGGTTTAGGGAACCCTCACTTTAAGTTGCGATGGTACCGGACACCAGTTTTGAAAGTAAACTACCACATCTCGAGGCCGGGGATTTGCCTTCTTTGAACGATTAATTTTCTCTGTGTAGTTTGTTACTTGCTGTACGGTTATTCAATACTAAGTTGTATGTTCATTCAGGCGTATGCCAATATGAAGAATATGTCGATCCGATGACCCTGAGGTATCCGCTTTAAGTCATCTATAGCGAACTCAACCAGTGTACATTACCTTGCTTTTGTCTCGGTTGAACACAAAATCGAATAAAATGAACTTGGAGGTTATAATACACAATTGATTTGTCCCATTACGCTGCGGGATAAAACGCTTCAGTTCGCCACTGGAAAACTGAGCTCTTCACATACATGTACTGTTATTGTTCATGTCCACTCGTCGTCCTATGCGTCAAATGTCCCAAACCACAATGCAATTTAATGGATTATTGATTAACATCGATACACAAAAATGGTCTAGAATATGACAACTTTACTAAGTAAACTTTAAATGCTACACTAGCTAAACTAATTTTCCCAAGAATTATCTTTCGCGGTTTAACCTAGCAAGCAATTTCGCTTCATGTATCTAAACCAAACAAAAACATTTTTGAATTGGGTACTAATTAAGAAGGCCCCCCTTTGCGCTGGGTCACTGTAGAAACCCGCTATCAAAAGAAGACCACTCCAATAAGAAAGGTGACGACTCTTCAATAAGAAAGGTAACGACTTTTACCAAGCCTCTGTAGAAGCCCGCTGGCAAAACGTTGTGTGTCTTACAAAGCTGTCAGAGAAGGGGTACCGACATTGTCGCGGGGGAAAATGTCGCTGGTGGACTCGTCAGAGAAACTATTGCCCAAATGTATTGTGCGTGGTAAGAAGACTTTTACCAAGACGCTGCAGCAACCCGCTACCATAAAAAAGGGTGTCATGCTTATTCGTTGAAGTAGACACCATAAAGAATAGTCCGTGAGCTACTTGGTCTGCACCCCAATACAGACCGAAACTATGTTTTTTATGTACTTTAGGACATGTCAAATAAGAAAAAACTTGTTAACCGTCGATAAACTGGGACTCACTACCGCTTTAATCACTGTGTTAAAAAGTACAATTTTTGTCGACAATAGGGGGTAGGGTTACAAGAATAGTCTTATCTTCCATAATTATTATCCAATCTTTATAATGTTGGTCACATATTATTCAGCATTGATTGCTGCATCAAATATTTACAAGATACTATTACTATTTGTTGGGTATGAGTTCACACAGGGACCATACATACAACATTAGGAGTAGTAGTGAAAGCGGGCATTTTGGGCGTGCGTGAGGGTGTGTTTGAGCGATTGAGGGACCATTCGTCCGAATGCGTCGTGCGAGGTGTCAAAGTGAAGCCCGCGGTGTGTAGACCACGACTTGAGGGATTTACACATCATCTGCGAAGTCACTGGTGACGGAATCAGTAGGGGTAGTAGCCAAAGTGGGCATTTTTGAGGGTGTGAAGGAAGGTGTTTGGGGTAGAAATGGACCATCCGTGGTCCACATGGACCGTGTGGGGTGTCATCTTGTAGCTCTTTGCATGTAGGCGACGAATGATATGGTTTTTGTTGGAAGCCGCATCATGCTACTCATGCGCAGTTGGGCAGTAGTAAGGAAAGATGTCATTTTGGGCGTGGGCAATGACATGTTTGGGCAATCAAGGACCCATGTTTGGTCCAAATGGACCGGTTCGGGTAATCCTAGTGAAGCTTTGGTGGGGTAGAGTCAGACTGGCGTAGTTTTATTGGAAGTTGCACCAATGTGCGCATGCGCAGTTGGGGTGTAATAAGTGAAGTGGTCATTCTTGAGATGTGCCAGGGTATATTTGAGAGATTGAGGTTCTATGTCTCATCCAAAGATAGAGTGTAGGGTGTCATCTTGAAGCTTTCGTGGTGTAGACCACGACTTGAGGGGTTTCCATGTAATCTGTGACGTCATTGGTGATGTCATCGGTACAAGTACTATCGAAAGCGGCCATTTTAGGGGTGCGTAGGGGCGCGTTTGAGAGATGGAGGAACTATTCTTGGTCCGAATGGGACATGTGGGGTATTATATTGAAGCTTACGTACGACAGCGTCCGACTGATCTGGCGTGTCGTGGAAGTAATGGATATGGCGTGCATGGCAGACAGGAAGTAGTGGAAAAGGGGCACTTGAATGAAATTTCAGACTCGCGGTGGACCATTCGTGGTCCGAATGGTTCGTGTGGGGTTTCGTAGTGAAGGGCTCGTGGGGTAACATTGGATTGGACCGTTGTCATCGCACGCATCCTGGTGTACCTTATGCCCTACGGGCTCTAGGGTACAGGGTGCACCACAGCTACGTGCGCATGCCTGCGATGACGTCACTTTCTAGCTCCAAGACCTCCAAGCTCCGACTCCAAGAGCTCCGACTTAAGAGCTCCGACTTCAAGAGCTCCGAGCTCTAAGTTCTCAACCGATCCATCCCACAGCTCCGAGCTCTGTAGTTTCTCAAATGGCGGCTACTGATTGAATAGGAGCTCTATATTACTGCCAGACTGCGCAGAAAGATGATACTAGTCTACACACCAGTCCAATCCGACGCTACCCCACGAGCCCGTCTCTACGAAACCCCACACAATCCATTCGGACCACGGATGGTTCACCTCGAGGCTAAAATTCCATCGCAGTGTCTCTTTTCCAATATTTACTGTCTGCTCATGCTAGCCATATCCCCTACTTCCATGACACACTGTACCAGTTGGACGCTGTTCCACGAAAGTTCCGATATGATACCCCACATGTCCCATTCGGACCAAGAATGGTCCCTCAGTCTCTCAAACACACCACGCCGCTCCCCTAAAATGACCGCTTTCGTTACCACTCGTACTGATGACGTCAAGTCGTTGTCTACACCATGAGAGCTTCAAGATGACACCCTAGGCTGCATCTTTGGATGAGATATAGAACCCTCAATTCCTCAAATATGCCCCTGCGCACCTCCCGAATTACCACTTTACTTACTACACCCCAACTGTGCATGCGCAGATTGGTGCGACTTTCAACAAAACCACGCGAGTCTGACACTACCTCACGAAAGCTTCACTAGGATACCCGAACCGGTCCATTTGGACCAAACATAGGTCCCTTGATTGCCCAAACATAGGTCCCTTGATTGCCCAAACATGTCATTTCCCACGCCCAAAATGACATCTTTCCTTACTACTGCCAAACTGCGCACGAGGAGCACGATGCGACTTCCAACAAAAACCATACCATTCGTCGTCTACAGGCAGAGAGCTACAACATGACACCCCACACGGTCCATTTGGACCACGGATGGTCCATCTCTACCCCAAACACCTTCCTTCACACCCCCAAAAATGCCCACTTTAGCTACTACTCCTACTGATGACGTCACCAACGACGTCACAGATGATGTGGACATCCCTCAAGTCGCCGTATACACACCGAGGGCTTCACTTTGACACCTCACACGACGCATTCGGACCTAGAATGGTCCCTCAATCGCTCAAACACACCATCACGCACTCCCAAAACGCCCGCTTTCGCTACTACTCCTACAGTTGTATGTATGGTCCCTCGGTGACGTCATACCCAACAAATAGTAATAGTATCTTGTAAATAGTTGATGCAGCAATCAATGCTGAATAATATGTGACAAACATTATAAAGATTGGATAATAATTATGGAAGATAAGACTATTCTTGTGACCCTACCCCCTATTGTCACAAAAATTGTACTTTTTAACACAGGGGTAATTTCAAAGTGATTAAAGGGGTAGTGAGTCCCAGTTTATCGACTGTTTACAAGTTGTTTCCTATTTGACATGTCCTAAAGTACATACAAAACATAGTTTCGGTCTGTAGTGGGAAGTGCAAAGGTGACCCCTATAGCTCAAGGACTAGAAGGGTGACAAATTAAACGCAAGAGAGAGAGAATTAAGGTTTAACGTCGCGTTCAGCTATATAGCGACGATCAAACAAAATTCTAAGTACTCAAGCCAATAACTTAGTCATCCAATACATTAAAACAGACACACTTTAAAACTTATGCAACAAACCGATTTCTCTCAAATAACCCAAGACACAGTCCTCCCTCACCCGACTAAAAAGATCTTCAAAAGTAGTCCCTCGATAAAAAGAATCTCTTACAATCTTAAAATCTGTACAGTCGATAATAATATGTTTCACTGTGAGATCTTCGTGGCATGGAATTCACCTTGGGACTGGTTCTTTTTTAGTAAATGTTCGTGAGTCAATCGTGTATGGCCGATTCTACATCGCCTGATCATGGCTTGATCGAAACGTTTCTGGCTCATCAGATGAGTATAGCCTCAGTTTTTTTTTGAAATCATGAAGTTTGTTATTATTCAAATAACATAAATATTACATTTTTTCTTTTAGTAGACCCAATACCTTCCAAAGCCAACAATATAGCTTTTCCTTCTGCAGAGAATATCGACTTTCACCTGATAGTCGACAGGTTTTAGTTTTTGAACTAAAGATAGTAGCACATGCTACTCTCTAACCATCTTTAGAACCATCTGTATAAATAGCCTGATGTGATTTTTTTTTATGTAAACTTTATTTTGGAATCTTTGGGATTGACATTAAGCAAAGCTTATTGTGTGTCTCCCATTCATTAGATAAAACATGAAAAGAAATGAAATTACATAATGAAGATTTACAGCAAAGTGCGGGTGACCTTACAAAAATGGTGCGCAATTTGAATGTACGAAATGTACATGAGTAGCGGACGTAGGTGGTATACGGTCGTTCTAGGGAATGGTCTGAGAAAACATTTCTGGGAGTGAATTGTGAAAATAACATATATAACGTAGGTGGGAACTATGTAGTGGAAATCAGGTCTTTGTAAATCTTTTACTTTCCAGAACATAAGTACAAACTATTTCGGTAATATGTAAATTTACTTCTATGGGGGCATTATTTGTCCCATATAGTAACACTGATGCCGTTAGATCGCTGGTGAATCCAGCCGCCCTGATTTCGTTTGTCATTTTTGTCTACACGCTAGGAAAATTGGACAATATAACAGATAATGTTCGGCGTTTTCGTCGTAATAACCACACAAACATGATGGAGAATCTGATATAAAATTATTAAATAAATCGCCGTTCAATGAACTACAACCATTACGTAGACGACACAATATAATATTCATGGGTCTATTACCAACATAATACCAAACTGGTGGAATATTTAGTTTGTAAAGGGTGTGCAATTTCAGTTTAAATTCGGTTGTGTTAGAAGTTCCCTTTGATATTTTCAGGAAGAGTATTCCAGAGTCGTACGGTAGCTGGAAAGAAAGATTTCTTGAAGAATTCAGTTCTGCAAAGATAGGGGGTTACATTAAAAGAATATCTCGAGGGATACGGATTTCGAGCACTTCGTAACGGTGGAAGTCTGCTTGACAAGACGTGTGTGGGCGAGTCGTGGAGTATTTTATGAAGAAATGACAATTTATGAACCAGGCGGTGCTTTGATAGTGAATGAAATCCAGATTCTTCATAGAGAAGATAATCCGGGGCACTCCTTGTTAGTCCAGTTATGACGCGTAGAGATTCTTTTTGAACTGATTCAAGTCTGTCAATGTTTAGTTTGGTGAGGTTGTCCCATACTACATCAGCAGACTCGAGACAGGATCTTATGAAACTTTTATACATTATCTCAAGGCATTTTCTGTCCAGAATGTATTTAAAGGTCAACCCAAACGGAATTTTGTTTTGTCTAAAAAGCCTTAAAAATCATAGTTCATACTTCAATATGTATGGCAAAAATAATGAAAAAAATTCTAATCTGATCAGAAACACACGTAATATGGGAGCAAAGTGGACTTTTTCACACTTTCACAGCTGGGTTGAT
This sequence comes from Hanleya hanleyi, assembly GCA_036873755.1. Classification (NCBI taxonomy): domain Eukaryota; kingdom Metazoa; phylum Mollusca; class Polyplacophora; order Lepidopleurida; family Hanleyidae; genus Hanleya; species Hanleya hanleyi. Next base: position 21,512 of record JAVTVY010032946.1, read on the forward strand.
GACGTCACGCAGGGCAATTTCCTGAGAAAAAATAGCGGATAACATGGAAAGCGAGTGCAGTCAGAGCTCCGACTCAGATGTCGATTCGAGCGATATCAGCTCCTTAGATGGAAATATTTTTCGCCAAGAAGATGAAATAGACATAGAGGAGGTTGATGACGGACAAAATAACAGTGGTTTGAAGACCAACGACGGAATTCAGCCCTATCAAATTGAGCCATACCACTCCGATTCTGACAGTGACAACCATTCTGACAACGTGGGACTTGACGAAGACAGGATTCGGAGAGGTTGTTTGTTGAATACAGATTGGTATACAATTTGACTGGAAACCTTATTATCGTCATCTGTAAGACCACCATATATTTCAAACTGTATTGAATGTAGAACGATTCTGTGATGTAAAGAACGAGCACGTCTGTGTTGTTGTTGTTGTTGCTGTTACTGGCCGAGACGGCCTTTTCGAAGGGATAAACTCCGGGATTCGGCAGAAGGGACAGTAAACTGTTGATAACTCTACTGATATACGTCCGATTTGAATTCTGTTTGTTTTCCCAGAATCCCCATGAAATACCAATTTCATATATTATATAGTTTGATAAAAAACTTTGGACATTCATGGCGAAAAGTAAGCCATGGCGAGTGAGTGTCGAAACGACGTGATGGATCGGCATTCACATTTGCTCAATTTTCGACAAATTATGCAATTAAATTGAAATCGAATGATATTCCCACAATCTCAAATGTCAAAGGATTATGAAAGTATTATTACCACTTCTGTATCTACAGCCATTCACTCCAATTGGTGTTCAGAACCAATAGGTGTTCAGAAAAGAAAACATTAAAAGGCGACCGGTTTGCCCGATCACTGTACGACTTTGTCGTTGTCTGATCTACATGCACTCTCACACTTGTAGGTAGACTAGACCCAGCCCCTGTTTCATAATGTATTTTAAAGGGGAAACAAAAGGGAGTAACTCTGCCTATTAAGAAATACTTGAAATAATTTTTTCATTTTGTTTTTCATTTTTATTTTTTTATTTATTTATATATTTTTTTTATTTACTTATCAAACGTATATATATTTATGAAAGATCATTTTATTATTATTTAATAGTATATATGAAATAGAGACTCATCCAGTCTAACTTGTAGGTGCTCAAGCAACAAATGCCACATCATGGATAGCATTCTGTGTGTTCATCGGGGACGCGAGAGCGAGCAGGGCATGTACAGCCGTCTCCCTGCCCGAGGCCTCGCTTGCAGGCAAGGTTCGTTCAGCCGATGTGCGTGGTAGATTCTCCTTGTCCGATTTCTTTGCCGTCACATTCTGATTGTTGTTAGGTTTGATAGTTGGAATAGCGGTTCTCTTTAGTTTTGGTTTGTACCCGAATTCAACTGCTACGCTGTAGAGGTCCTCGAATGATGTCTTTCTGTCAAAATGTGCCGAGCACTGACTCGGGAGTAGTAGTATAAGAGTATTTAAAGTCAACTTGACCTCTTTGCACTTAAACTTGAGGCGTTGGCGCTGGAGATTGGAAAGTGACCGCTGCCAGAGTTTGGCCGCCATCTTGAATTTGGTAAAAAACTTGACCAATGTGGCAGCGGCTTATTCTGTTGAACTCCGATACAAGGTCACGTGACCTTTGTATTCCTCCGCGGTGATGTGGTCATGTCTGGCGGTGATGCGGTCGCGGAAAAAAGCTTCCCCGGAGAAAAAGTAGTCCCCAGATTTCAAATACGCTGCATGGTCCGATGGGGTCGAGTGAGGTATCAAAGTGAAGCATTCGTGAAGGGGCATCTGATGGGCTGGGTGTGGGGTTGAAATAGCGTCATTCTGCGCATGCGCGGTGGCCCAAGGGTATAGAAATAGACGTTTTGGGGTCTAGGGGAGCCCCTAATGGGCCTATGGAGTCGTATGAGGTATCAATGTGAAGCACACATGAGGGGGCATCCCCCTGGACTAGTGTCTCGGTCGTGGTCACCAGTCTACGCATGCGCAGACAGGGAATTGTGGGAAAAGGGTATGGAGATAGACGTTTTGGGATCTAGCTAAGCCCCTATTGGGCCGATAGGGTCAAGTGAGGTATCAATGTGAAGCATAGGTGAGGGGGCATCTCATTGGACTAGTGGCTCGGGCGTTGTCACCATTCTGCGCATGCGCAGACAGGGAATTGTGGGAAAAGGGTATGAAAATAGACGTTTTCGGGGCTAGGTGGGCCACTATTGGTTCGATTGGGTCGATTGAGGTATCGAAGTGAAGCATTCGTGAAGGGGCATCCAGTCGTGGGTGGGTGCATGTAAAATTCGGATTTTGTCCGAAAATATAAAAAGCGGAACACGGACTTTACCCCTAAAATAGGGGAATACACCTATCAACCCTATCCCAATTTCGGAGCTCCGGAGCTCCGAGTTCCAAGAGCTCCGGAGCTCCGAGTTCCATGAGCTCCGGAGCTCCAAGAGCTCTGGAGCTCCGAGCTCCGTTGGCATTCATCCCATTGGCTGGGTGCCAAGTTTTATATGGGCCGGGTGCCCATTGGCTCAGTGCCAAGTTTTTCGCTATAAAAAGGGGTTCATTTTGCAGTTCGGAGCTCCGGAGCTCCAAGAGCTCAGAAAGGAGCTCCAAAAGCTCCAAGAGCTCCAAGAGCTCCGGAGCGCCGAGTTCCAAGAGCTCCGGAGCTCCAAGAGCTGCGGAGCTCCGAGCTCAAAGAGCGGGAGCTACCACCACCACCGGGCGTTGACATCCGCGAGCTCGGAGCTCTTGCATATAAACACACATGCATCTGTGAAAGCTTCATTATACGCCTGGTGTCCGTGGAGACGAGAGCCATGGTTTACGCATGTCACTTGTGTTCGAAGTCATTTTCCACGCCATTTAATGTACGTAGACATTTGCTTTCCACACATAATAATCGTATACAGCGAAGCCATCTCAAGGAACGGAGTCCCGATAACGCGCAAATTCAAAGTACGCGCGAAGAACGATCAACACCTACGTCACACACGACAGTATTAGAGCATCCTTATACGATGACGGTGAGCGGCCCTACGGGGTGTGGAAAGACGTCCTGGGTGATGAAGTTCTTAGAGGAAGGTGTGGCAACCCCAGCTCCGACACGCGTTGTATGGTGTTATAGCCAGTGGCAGCCCGCCTACGAAACTGCGCGATTACAGAATGTGAGCTTCGTCCCAGGAATTCCTCACGACATAGACGAACCGTATTACTTCGATTCCGAGCAGACCAACGTGGTAGTGCTCGATGATCTGATGAGTGCGGCCAAGGACAATTCGAAAATTGCCGACCTATTCACCAAAGGGTCCCATCATCGGAATCTGTCCGTCATCTATTTGACTCAGAATCTCTTTCCTCAAGGGAAGGCGTCCAGAGATATTGCCTTGAACTGCCAATACTTTGTGTTGTTCTCCAACCCCATCGACAGAGCTCAAATCCGTGTGTTTGGTAGTCGAATTTATCCTCAGAACATCGACCATTTCATGCGGGCGTTTCAAGGAGCGACAAGCCGTCCCTACGGCTACCTGTTCGTAGATTTAAAGGCCCATCCCGCCGAAGATTGTCGGCTGACGACCCACCTGTCACCCGGCGAGGGATCACCGCAGCCTCTACACCATCCACCGAGTCCACATCTGGAAGAGCAGCAGCAGCAACCCGCTCCCGTACAGCGTGTCCCCTTCATACCATTAGTCCCCGAATACCACCCAACCGTGAAGGACCAACCCAAACCCGTACAAGGGAATGAACATAATGTGAACTCGAGGCTATGCAAGGAATTGTTCACAGAAAGAATGGACGCAAAGCTGGGAGAGATGTTGGAGGCCACAGGAAACAAGTTTCACCGCAAAGGGTATTCGAAAGAGGAAGCCGCAATGTTAGCCCATAATACTTTGGCACCCAGACTACGACGGGCTTTACGTCAGCAGTATGGCGACCTCTTGACCCATATGAAATTGTTGGACAAGGACCCGGTCCATATGGAAATCGAAAGAACAGCATCGATGTTGAAAACCTCGGGCATGAACTGGAAAGCGGCGTATGTCACAGCAATAGCACAAAAGAAACATTTGTTCGAACGCATCATTAAGACCAAAAGCGTCTCACTATAAATAGACCACACGGCACCAGTCCCCTCATTTCACCATGAGCACTGCAGACGATGCAATGGCCCCATCAAGTCATCTGTTGGAAAATGATGAACTATGTGACCGCCAGATAGTTAAACATGGCCCAAACGAGGGAGTATGCCAAACTAGATGCAATTAAATATGGATGAAAAGTAGGTACCAACGCTTTGCCAAAGAATAACGAACAAATTCAAACACAGTGGTTAGCATAGTCGAAGCGCATATGGAAGATTTTCAGGACAGACCCCGCTCTTTTATAATGAATAATACAGCATAGATCAAGTGACAACACATTTTTGAGGACACAATGAAGGGTTATTAAATGCTCACAACTTGACTTTGAATTTGGCGAGAATAACTTTTCTTTTGTCATAAGTATCCTGTGGCCCAGTCGTTCTGGCTGACCGCGGGATGAGGACTTCCTCTCCTAATTTCCTGACTTCGATTAACTTCGCCTGACTTCGATTAACCTCGTCTAATGTATCAGTTTTGTTCTGTCTTATATACTTTTGAATAGGCAGGAGATGTGCTCACGTATGCGAAAAAGATACCTTTCGATGCGACAGATGGACAACGGAACAATTCTATATAACCATTCGGCCATACAGCTGTTACATTTTTGAAGTCCGGAATCCTGTGCCGAATGGTGGTGAATGACACCCTTACAGAGCCATCCAAGCGTTTTAGCATACATCCATATTATGAAAATATGACACATTTAACCAAAATAATGTTCAATATGAGTCAGCATCAAACCCGCCGAATTTGGATACATGTGACTCATTCTACTTGAAGATCTAATATCTTACATATGAAAAGAACACCAAATCTTGCAAAAACAAACAAATGCCCATTTTGTAACATAAGCTTTGACTTAACTTCAACATTCAGAATATGAAATTTCAGTGTTTTCTCCCTTAAGCGAATAATTTTTCAAACAAGCGGGAGAAAATTATATTTTCGCTTTTGAGACATAAAATACTGTGGAGAAATTTACGTTCAAACCAAACACCTCATTTTATACTAAGCCCCAGAGGCTCTGTTGTTAATGTTCGAGTTGTTATTAAATCGTAATGTTAGTAACACATGCAGGTTGGCATGGCTGCGTGTTCTGGGCCGTATGTAGCACGATAAAAGTTATAGGCAGTAAATACATAACCTCATATTTTATATACGGCATGATTTCAGCATATTATTATTATTATTATAGGTTAACATCGCCAACATACTCAACTATATGGCGTGAATGGGTTCTACCAGTATCAAGGGTGAGTTTCAAAAGGCGAATAGTGTAGCCGAATTATTCTTCTGGATAATACTCATGAACACCGAAGGGCGTTCATCGTGATGGGTTTAATGGGTGAATGGTGTCTTTTCTTAATCATTCGAGCGTGCACGTTATAGACAGGCATAAGTAAATGTACCCGCCACTATCCCTCAATGTTCACATGGAACATAATAGACCTGCGAACCCATAGAAAGTGAAATGTAAAACTACACAAAAACTACAAAAATATATTTTTCTAAATCTGGGGCACACCTTGAAACTGTTCTTAGCAGCACACGGTTTCTCTAGGCTATCAACTGTAACTCCATAGGGGATTTCGTTTTGTTTTTAAATGCATTCAAAACATTTATAAACTGTCTTGTATTTTCAGGTATACACGTATATGTTTGTTCGATTGTGCTGCAGTCAGGAAAAAGGGAAAATAGCATTCGAAACAAAAGTTAATTCTGTAATGTATTAGATTAATCAGATTGGATCGGCTTAGCTTCATGGTAAATATATACTTGATCATGCAGAGTGAATTTATTTCCTGAAACCTAAGATACTGAAACCAGGCCAAAATATCCAAGTTCAATCACAAAATGACAGTGAGTACGTAGACAACGAACAAATAGTCTCGACCAGATGCAATTTGACTGCCACAAGGCTGACCACATGTATTTTTCATTACTCCCAATTAAAATGACAGGGCCGCTCGGCGGTTAGCTGACTTTAATGCTTTCAAACCTATCTTCCTTTCGAATACGGGGCGACAACATCGATCTTCCGTTTATATCGTCTTCTGGTCTTCAGATAATCTAGTGAGTACTTCATTGAGCAATACAGCTAACACTCTATAATGGGGCTACTTGTCACGACCACATAGAGAACATAATATTTATAGCACAACGAAAGCTATCCATTCTGAGAGGCTTAAAATATTTGCTGGACCGAAAAAGTGTAGAAATTATGCACAAAAGTTTTATGAGACCAAGTTTAGAATATGCCGATACTCTATAGGAGAATATATAGTTAACAAATTATTAAACATCTAGAAAGAATCACTGCGAGTGATTACTGGCATCACAAGGAGATGTTCATCTGAACTTTGTTAACGGAGTTTGGTGTCGAACTGTTATCAATCAGACGACATAAGCATCGGCTTGTTATGCTATATAAATAGTTAATGGTAAGGCCCCTTTTGCATTGAATATACACCTTTACTCACACGTGACAGAAATCCATGTCATATATGTCATGTTGATCAATTCACACCACACGGTGCAACGATGACCTCCGCAGTTCGTTTTTCCCCACTCAGCTAGCCAGTTCAAACACCAATTAATAAAAAGTAAAGGGTGCACTCCACACTTGCCAGGGTTTCGCACAAAGTGGTCCCTCCCCCTAATTTCATAATAAGGAATGTCGCCCGTTTTTGACAGCACGGTAATTCTTCCTGCCTTTCTACTAACTCATTTCTATAGTGACACCCTGCTGAACGTAACCATTTCTCCAAACGAGGATATAACAACTGCTTGTTGATCGCACCTGCGCGCCACTACAGAGTTGATCGTGTTCGGAAATGAATATCTGGCAGACCAAAATCCGCACTTTTTTGGGGAGCGAAAATGTTGATTCCTTTACGGCGACAAAATTTTACAAAAAAAATGTAGGTCGACCGCCTGTTTTTTTGCTAATTTGACACATTTTCATAAAATGTTATGGAGTTTTTTTTAGAAAAGTTGAAGGTTTAAGGAGGATTGCACGATTGCATTTCAATAACTGAATTGTCTTCTGAAATATTGGCATGAGTTTGCCCAATTAGAAAATATATACTTTTACAAGGATTTGGTAAAGATTTTACATCTATTTATGGAAGAAGTCCCGAACCCATGCCTGCTTTTAGCCGCACATCATTTAGGTATGCAAGGCACCCTTAATGTAGGCTCCATTACGCGGCGAGTACAGGAGTAGGCCAAATATTGCATGATCTCCTACACTACACTCGTTAAAAGCGCTTATTTGGGTCTTGAAATGACTTTGTATGGAGCAGCATCGTAAACTTCATTTATCTTAGTCAGAAATGGTTCGATTTTATGCATACTACATGGTATGATATTGGCCTTGCATATATACTATTTAGACCTATACATAATTACCTCCCCTTGGTTTGGCGTATATGTTACGATTAGTGACCTGTATGTTCCATTATTGTCTCGTAAATGTCAAAATGATTAATTTTCAATACGGATCACACCGACACACTGAACTAAAGAGAATGAGAGCGTATTACTCTGTCCCTTTTATATGGAATTCTGTACTCTCACCCCCCAATCTGTTGGGAAAAGTCGGAAGGCAAAATTATTGACAATTAGGCTCGAGTTTCAGCTATTTTTGCATTTATTTTGCTTCGCATGACTCATTCGAAAGCTGGTAAACACTCCCGATCTTTGTACATGAGTGATTGTCACGGTCGAAGCGAAATGCTGTGATATTCTTATTGAGCTCCTAAACTCCTGTGTTTTTTTGTGCAAAAGTCGCAAAAACAATGATGGGGTAGGGGAAAGTGATTTATGGGATATCCCATAAAACGGCAAACTACAAGCGAGTATCGCATACCAAAAAACTCGCGAACATTCCCAGATTGGCATAGCCTTGAGAACAGAAATTTGGAGAAAACACCGTAGCATTTAAGAGTGCATTCCACACTTACCATGGTTTTGCACACAGTGGCCCCTTCCTAATTTCATAATAAGGAAGGTCTCCCGTTTTTAACAGCATGGTAATACTTCCTGCTTTTCTACTAACTGATATCTATAGTATCACCCTGCTGGACGTAACCATTTCTCCAAACGAGGATATAACAATTGCGTGTTGATAGCATCTATGCGCCACTACAGAGTTGATCGTGTCCGAAACGAATATCTGGCAGGCCAAAATCCGCACTTTTTTGGGGAGCGAAGATGCGGATTCCTTTATGGCGATAAAATTTTACAAAAAGCGAGTAGGTCGACTCTCTGTTTTTTGCCATTTTAAATTGTCCGTTGGACGGGAAACACTTTAACATGCATCAAAAGAAAATCATTTTGTACGTTTTCTCTAGGTTATGGGTCGAATTTGACACATTTTCATACATTTTATGGAGTTTTTCCAGAAAAATTGAAGAAGGTTTAAGGAGGATTGCACGTCTTTCATTTTCAATTTCAATAGCTGAATTGTCTTCTGCAATAATGGCATGAGTCTGCCATATACTTTTACAGGGTTTTTGATTTTACATCTATTTATGGCCGAAGACCCGAACCCATGCCTGCTTTTAGCCGCACATCATTTAGGTGTGGAATACACCCAAACCTTCCCCACCTCCTCGTAATTATATTGACTCAACTTGTCGAATCCGTAGTGGCTGAAACAACCTAAAAAGACACTAATTCGATATCATGTGACAATGCTATATATATGTAACTGCGGCTGCCTTGACGATACTGTTGAGCACTATTTCTTCCATCATCCCATCTTCACCACTCAAAGACATCGTTTGATTGCAAATCTGTTGGATACCTGTGACGATCCTTGTTCTGTTACTTGTCCCAATCTCCTCTTCGGAGATTGTGATCAAAGGCTAACAGAAAATATTAATATCCAGGTGTGCCTGGGAGCTTTTGTGATTGAAACCACAGGTTCCACCCCTGACTGGTGATTCTCGCGTCCAGATGGAAATTAAATGTTTCCTCATATATATGTTATTCGCCCCAGATACAGCTTCTGTCCAACGTCCCCCGTCTAATACTACGTTTCAACAGAACAGTATTAACGGAAACCACTTTTTAAAACCGAAATAATTTCTCCAGAATGTTTATTCATTACTACTCACACGTTTACACAATATCACGCATCATATATAGCATCCTGCCATATATGCATCGTAAAATGTACATATTTGTGTATGTGTATTTGCTGAATAATAACTACTGTTTATATAACGAGGTCTGGGGCATTGTTCTCCCAATGACTCGATACATTCTGCGTGAACCAAAAGTGTGACCACGGCATGCCCAGACGGAATAACCATGTTATTACTAAACAGAAGAATCCAGTAAAAGACATAGGAAGTCATCACATTATGACCCGAAGAAATAATCTCGCCACGACCACACGTAATAAACACGTTATAACCAGCCTCAATAATCACGTAATAACTAGACTGAATAATCGCGGCTTGACCACGCGGGATCGTCATGCTATGACAGACATATTTACCATGCAATCACCAGACGTATTCATCAGGACTGGAAGAAGTGAGAACGTCATGAGCGGCCAAATCAGCCACTGTATGACCAGACATAGTAATCACGTCACAACTAGGCGGGTTAACCTCGGGTTACCCAGACTGGGTTAGCCTTACAAGATCAGGTGAATTAACTACATTATGAGCAATTCTATAAGACTTGTGTCAATATCATCAAGCTAACAGTGCATTTATTTCACTTTTTAATACGGGTATGTGAAATCAACACGCGCCATGTGCAGGTGTTCATTTGAAGATTACATTTCACAAGTCGGAAGAGGGAAGGGACGTCTGCTTTCTTACAAGTAACAATCAAATAAATCAAATAATAAATTACAAGATGAAATTTCTTTTTCAAGTTTAGCTGTTGTTTCCATCGTGAAATTGATTCACAAAGCGACACAAATAGACATCTATCAACGCAATTTTCACACAGCTGACACAGCTGACAGTGTCACTCCTCATTTGAGAGACCACATAAATTCGTCCACTGATATTGGGACGATGCCAACCGAGACGGGAGCATCGTGCCATTATCAGTGGACGAGTTTTTTCAGCAAAGGGCAGAAAGGATGTCATACTTTACCATATTATTTCAACCTTTCATTATAATTTTGTTCATAATCAATTTGAGTAGTGCAATAGAATACAAATAATTTTTCACAGGCGTGTATTTCAGGGCAAGGGCGAAGCCCGCGCCTTAAAATGTATAAACTTTTCCAAACTAACTGTGCGTAAAATAACCATTGAGCACGCCTATGAAAACAGTATTTCTTAAATTGAATAGTTGCGCCATAGTGGGCGAATTAAGTATACCAAGACATTACCAGAAGTGATACACACGGCATTGGTATTATGACCTTTTGCGAAATAGAACAGGGTTTTGTCCGGCAAATTCCGGATATTTGAATGGACTGTTGGTTTATTATTCAGATTCAGACTTGTTCCAGTTACAAGCGTCTAGTCCGTCATTCATAATCCAGCCGTCGTCCATTAGAGAATATCCGCGTCCATAATCCAAAGACCTATTCCATATTCCATATAACAGTATTAGCACCAAATTCAAAAGACAATCATAGTATACATAAACATAGGCTTGTTTCCTGCAAGAGAGAAGCGGTCAACAGTTTTCAATGATGCCGGCAAGACATCATGATGTTCAAAAATATCAAATCCGTATCGCTGATCAGTATTCTTAATCCATAATATTCGTTGTAAGGTCGTCATCTAAAGAATGATGTATCTCAGTCACGCTTTGATTGTGACTGTTCATATGAGTACCATGAGGTTCTTGAAGTACATGGGTTCATACGGCCCCTAGCCCCGGGTTAAGCGGAATTAGACACAAGTTACGAAACGTAGCGCCATAGATCTTGCACGCTACGTTCGTATTTTGCTATCAGCATGCGATATGTATCGCCAAATTTGAGAAACTTTGAGTGGAGGCGCTTGGTGGAATAGCCCTGTTTTATAAGTTTCTGCAACAATGTTTTGTGACGTTGATTAAAATCGTCACATTTAACACAGGATCTAGCAAATGCTACTAAGCGAGATATGTATACGCCATATGCAGGTCCCACTGGAATATTACTGTCCAGAAAGGGATAGTTTACGATGTCGAAATTGTAATCATCTCTTTTGTCATAAAGTCGACGAGAGAGAATGCCCGCTTCATTTTTATAGAGATAGAGATCTAAATAAGATGTGCCTGTAGGGCTATCTGTAGTTTCCTTCAAATCCAGTGAAGGTGGATATATATCCTTCACTGCGTCATTTATATAGCGATTATCCACAGCGAGAAGATCGTCTATATAGCGTTTTGGTGAATGAGAAGGAACGGGCTTTGAATGGATCGGTTTTTGAAAGCGCCTGCATATAGTCATATTCATAAGAGAACAGATACAGGTCAGCCAACAGGGGTGCACAATTAGTACCCATTGGAATACCTATATGCTGCTGATATATTGTGTTGCCAAATTTCACATAGATATTTTTAATGAGAAATTCAAGCAACTCTATAAACAAAGAAACATCCCATGAATGATATCTCTTGTATGTAGTCGAGCTAAAGAATGCTTTATGGCTTCCGACATTAATATATCTACGATCAGTTTTCTTGAACACAGATACTATTAATGAACTTATACGGTCAATAAGGTCCTGATGAGGGATTGTAGTATAGAGAGTCGAGAAATCCCATGTGGATACATGTCTGTACGGTATGTGACCTTTAGCATCAAGTTCTTCCGTAAGACATTTTGAGTTATGGACCTTTTGTGGCCTTTTGCGAAATAGAACAGGGTTTTGTCCGGCAAATTCCGGATATTTGAATGGACTGTTGGTTTATTATTCAGATTCAGACTTGTTCCAGTGACCAACATCCGTGTAGTGTTGAGAAAAGAAAGGCTTGCGAGAAAAAAAAAATGATCTTCTTTAGACAGTGTCACTGAGTAATGATTCTTTGGGTGGGAAAGGGACAGGTGTTTCAGAGTCTGCTGTTTTCGCACATGATTGTAAACAGCAGTAATGGACATAATTTTGGAGGAGAATTGACGTGAGGAGTAGAAGATGGATTAAGCATTTTTCTCGCATTCCTGAAATGAATCTCGATTTTTTGCGACAAAATTTGAAATTTTTGCATTTTATTTGAGTTCCGTTTGATTAGGGAATATCATACGATGAGGCTGAAATTTTGGAAAGTTGTCAGCAGATATACTTTCTTCAAACCATTGAAACTTTGTTGAATTTCGTAAATGCAATAAAATGGCCATATTGGACCTACGCCATAATACCAAGTCCACACTTAGGGGATTTTTTAAAGTTATAACGAGAAAGGTTGTTCATTTCGTAGCCGGACGAAATTAATACGTCAGTGATTTCGATCTGGGGCTATTTTTGTTATTGAGCTAATCAGGCCTTCTCACACTCGGCTGGCCCTGACTATTGTCTAAAATAGATATTACTGCTGCTTGGCACCCCCTGTCGAATTACTTCATTGTGCTTAATCTCCGTAAATGGAAAAAAGTCTGACTTACTACCAATGAAATGGATGGCTGTCTTTTAAAAGGAAAGATAGTGTCAGAGAAGAACGGACCGGTTTATTGTCCTTGTCAGTCGGTCACCGTGCTTAACTCGGTGTCAACGAATAGCTGTTCCAGGTCCCCCACCCAACCCGAATAACACGCTACCATTGTTGGGAGATTATTGTACACGGAAAACAGGTTGAAGTTGTACGATACAGAATGATTCTGTTCTACAACACAGTTTTTTGTCATAAAACTTGAACCATTCGGTCGTTTTCCATAAAACACAACGTTCTTCTAGTTTAAGGTAAACCGTTGGTTTAACTAATAGTACATTGCTTGTTGGGTAATATGTGTTTCTGCATTCATAATTGTGTAATATTAGGAAAAAACAATGAAACATTCATATGTAACAGTGCATTTTTAGCTGTAGCCAATGTTAATTGGGCTGATCAATGTCCTATTCGATAACTTCGATAACATAGGAAATAGTCTTGATTTCTAAGCATATTCATGACAAAATCATAATAATAGCACTGAATATTTTCGTATATTCCAGATATTTGCGGACAATCACAATGTCTGTCAAAATGTATTAAATTGGATGGATGTTGCTGCGTAAAATTCTGAGCTAAAAGAATTCAAAAGAAATCCCCATGTGTAATTTCAAAGGAAATCCCCATGTGTAATTTCAAAGGAAATCTTCATCTCTTAACCTTGGGAAATCACCAGCTGCAGATCCAGAATGAGACTTTTGTGTATACCGGATTTGAATAATTATAAACGTAACATCGAAGGGTAGGCATGGGAACTATCACGGACGACCTGTTGGTGGGATGAGAAACTTAACTGATGGTGCACATAATAATAGAAAATCACCTGGACATGGGAACTCTCACGGACGACCTGTTGGTGGGATGAGAAACTTAACTGATGGTGCACATAATAGAAAATCTCCTAGACATGGGAACTCTCACGGACGACTTGAACTAATGGTGCACATAATAATAGAAAATCACGTAGACGTGGGAACTTTCACGGACGACCTGTTGGTGGGATGAGAAACTTAACTGATGGTGCACATAATAATAGAAAATCACCTAGACATGGGAACTCTCACGGACGACCTGTTGGTGGGATGAGAAACTTAACTGATGGTGCACATAATAGAAAATCTCCTAGACATGGGAACTCTCACGGACGACTTGTTGGTGGAATGGAAAACTTAACTGATGGTGCACATAATAATAGAAAATCTCCTAGACATGGGAACTCTCACGGACGACCTGTTGGTGGGATGAGAAACTTAACTGATGGTGCACATAATAATAGAAAATCTCCTAGACATGGGAACTCTCACGGACGACCTGTTGGTGGAATGGAAAACTTAACTGATGGTGCACATAATAATAGAAAATCACGTAGACATGGGAACTCTCACGGACGACCTGTTGGTGGGATGAGAAACTTAACTGATAGTGCACATAATAATAGAAAATCTCCTAGACATGGGAACTCTCACGGACGACCTGTTGGTGGAATGGAAAACTGAACTAATGGTGCACATAATAATAGAAAATCACGTAGACGTGGGAACTTTCACGGACGACCTGTTGGTGGGATGAGAAACTTAACTGATGGTGCACATAATAATAGGAAATCACCTAGACATGGGAACTCTCACGGACGACCTGTTGGTGGAATGGAAAACTTAACTGATGGTGCACATAATAATAGAAAATCTCCTAGACATTGGAACTCTCACGGACGACCTGTTGGTGGGATGAGAAACTTAACTGATGGTGCACATAATAGAAAATCACCTAGACATGGGAACTCTCACGGACGACCTGTTGGTGGGATGAGAAACTTAACTGATGGTGCACATAATAATAGAAAAATTCCTAGACATGGGAACTCTCACGGACGACCTGTTGGTGGGATGAGAAACTTAACTGATGGTGCACATAATAATAGAAAAACTCCTAGACATGGGAACTCTCATGAACGACCTGTTGGTGGGATGGAAAACTTAACTGATGGTGCACATAATAATAGAAAAACTCCTAGACATGGGAACTCTCACGGACGACCTGTTGGTGGGATGAGAAACTTAACTGATGGTGCACATAATAATAGAAAAACTCCTAGACGTGGGAACTCTCATGAACGACCTGTTGGTGGGATGGAAAACTTAACTGATGGTGCACATAATAATAGAAAAACTCCTAGACATGGGAACTCTCATGAACGACCTGTTGGTGGGATGAGAAACATAACTGATGGTGCACATACTAGAAAATCACCTAGACATGGGAACTCTCACGGACGACCTGTTGGTGGGATGACAAACTTAACTGATGGTGCACATAATAATAGAAAATCACCTAGACATGGGAACTCTCATGAACGACCTGTTGGTGGGATGAGATACTTAACTGATGGTGCACATAATAGAAAATCACCTAGACATGGGAACTCTCACGGACGACCTGTTGGTGGGATGAGAAACTTAACTGATGATGCACATAATAATAGAAAAACTCCTAGACATGGGAACTCTCACGGACGACCTGTTGGTGGGATGAGAAACTTAACTGATGGTGCACATAATAATAGAAAAACTCCTAGACATGGGAACTCTCATGAACGACCTGTTGGTGGGATGGAAAACTTAACTGATGGTGCACATAATAATAGAAAAACTCCTAGACATGGGAACTCTCATGAACGACCTGTTGGTGGGATGAGAAACTTAACTGATGGTGCACATAATAGACAATCACCTAGACATGGGAACTCTCACGGACGACCTGTTGGTGGGATGAGAAACTTAACTGATGGTGCACATAATAATAGAAAATCACCTAGACATGGGAACTCCACGGACGACCTGTTGGTGGGATGAGAAACTTAACTGATGGTGCACATAATAGAAAATCACCTAGACATGGGAACTCTCACGGACGACCTGTTGGTGGGATGAGAAACTTAACTGATCGTGCACATAATAATAGAAAAACTCCTAGACATGGGAACTCTCATGAACGACATGTTGGTGGAAAGGAAAACTTAACTGATGTTGCACATAATAATAGAAAATCTCCTAGACATGGGAACTCTCACGGACGACCTGTTGGTGGGATCAGAAACTTAACTGATGGTGCACATAATAGAAAATCACCTAGACATGGGAACTCTCACGGACGACCTGTTGGTGGAATGGAAAACTTAGCTGATGGTGCACATAAAAATACAAAATCACATAGACATAGAAAGTCTCATGGACGACCTATTGGTAGGATGAGAAACTTAACTGATGGTGCACATAATAATAGAAAAACACCTAGACATGGGACCTCTCACGGACGACCTGTTGGTGGGATGAGAAACTTAACTGATGGTGCACATAATAGAAAATCTCCTAGACATGGGAACTCTCACGGACGACCTGTTGGTGGAATGGAAAACTTAACTGATGGTGCACATAATAATAGAAAATCACGTAGACATGGGAACTCTCACGGACGACCTGTTGGTGGGATGAGAAACTTAGCTGATAGTGCACATAATAATAGAAAATCTCCTAGACATGGGAACTCTCACGGACGACCTGTTGGTGGAATGGAAAACTTAACTAATGATGCACATAATAATAGAAAATCACGTAGACATGGGAACTCTCACGGACGACCTGTTGGTGGGATGAGAAACTTAACTGATGGTGCACATAATAATAGGAAATCACCTAGACATGGGAACTCTCACGGACGACCTGTTGGTGGAATGGAAAACTTAACTGATGGTGCACATAATAATACAAAATCTCCTAGACATTGGAACTCTCACGGACGACCTGTTGGTGGGATGAGAAACTTAACTGATGGTGCACATAATAATAGAAAAACACCTAGACATGGGACCTCTCACGGACGACCTGTTGGTGGGATGAGAAACTTAACTGATGGTGCACATAATAATAGAAAATCACCTAGACATGGGAACTCTCACGGACGACCTGTTGGTGGGATGAGAAACTTAACTGATGGTGCACATAATAATAGAAAATCACCTAGACATGGGAACTCTCACGGACGACCTGTTGGTGGGATGAGAAACTTAAGTGATGGTGCACATAATAGAAAATCACCTAGGCATGGGAACTCTCACGGACGACCTGTTGGTGGGATGAGAAACTTAACTGATGGTGCACATAATAATAGAAAAACTCCTAGACATGGGAACTCTCATGAACGACCTGTTGGTGGAATGGAAAACTTAACTGATGTTGCACATAATAATAGAAAATCTCCTAGACATGGGAACTCTCACGGACGACCTGTTGGTGGGATGAGATACTTAACTGATGGTGCACATAATAGAAAATCACCTAGACATGGGAACTCTCACGGACGACCTGTTGGTGGGATGAGAAACTTAACTGATGGTGCACATAATAATAGAAAATCTTCTAGACATGGGAACTCTCATGAACGACCTGTTGGCGGAATGGAAAACTTAACTGATGTTGCACATAATAATAGAAAATCTCCTAGACATGGGAACTCTCACGGACGACCTGTTGGTGGGATGAGAAACTTAACTGATGGTGCACATAATAGAAAATCACCTAGACATGGGAACTCTCACGGACGACCTGTTGGTGGAATGGAAAACTTAGCTGATGGTGCACATAAAAATACAAAATCACATAGACATAGAAATTCTCATGGACGACCTATTGGTAGGATGAGAAACTTAACTGATGGTGCACATAATAATAGAAAAACACCTAGACATGGGACCTCTCACGGACGTTATGTTGGTGGGTCGAGAAACTTAACTGATGGCGCACATAATAATAGAAAATCACCTAGACATGGGAACTCTCATGGACGACCTGTTGGTTGGATGAGAAACTTAACTGATGGTGCACATAATAATAGATAAGTAACAATTCCCACAAAAAAGCAGCTGGAGGAAGCAGTTTCTGAAACGAAATGACAAAACTGTAATTTGTGTGAAAAAATAATAATATAAAAGTGTCCTCTAGTACATCACGTAATTGAAGAGGTGGTATTTTTCCACGGAGACAATCGATTTCTCATCTAGCAATGCCTTTCCTGTCCTGGCCAGGCACATACCCGTTTTTGTATCCTGTTATGAAAAAGCTGAAACAGAACGCAAGCTATTGTTCAGCAAATACGAAATACATTGAATAGAATTAAAATAATGCATTGCGAATATATTTTCTTTGAGTACATATATATTATATTTTTCTGGGATATACAAGTGCAAAATATGTCTTGAAAAGAGCTCCTTTCTGTTCATATTTAGTATAAAGCATACGGTACGTTTTGATTGAAGGTGTCTTATTTTAGATATTAAAAAATTCCATGGTAAAATGAGAGCCAATTTCAAACTTTAGTCGCTGCTGTTGTACGTCACATTTGAATCAGTGCGTGAACAATATTAAACTTCCGAAACACAGCTTTTTTTTCAGAAAATCAAAATTAATGATTAAAAAAATTAAAAAATTTCAAAAAAGGTAGTCAACGCCTCCTGGAGGTCTGGAGATCGGAAAAGATGTGGGGTCCACGATATATTTCAAAGAGGTCACCCGAGACTATTTGTAAATATTGTAAGATGAGTAGGATGGTGTCAGGAACGAACGCAAGAGGGAGAGACCGGTGTCGAAAGAGAGACAAGGGGGCTTGTGGGGGAGGCCAGTCCCAAGCTAAAGTCCGTTTGCCGGGAATGACTTAACAGGTTTGGATACCAGTATATATTAACACAGGCGATAGACAAATTAGTAATACAGACTAGTGAAATTCATGGACTGGGGCATCGAGAAAAATAATTTAGCAATCGTAGAGATACATGTACATGAACCGAAGATAACTTCGAAACTTCAAATACGGTTACTGCTATGATTCAGCGTGTAATAATTTAGCAAAAGCTATGTCCAGTAAATCGATATGGTTCCACAAGGTGCTAAGTTCCTGTCTTGTTCTGCGAATTGTTCTCTTCGGAATTATAGGGCTTCACCGTCGTGCTATTGAGGATGTAAACTCCACCTCCTCGGTTTCGTCTGGCTTTGAGGGAGCAGAAGCCAGTTTCCGTGAGAGGCCTCCAAATGGAAGTGATATATTGTCACCGCTGGACATAGAAAAGTATGATGTGTATTTCGATAACTGTATGTGAAAACAATCGTAAGAATTTCAGCCATACAACGGTTTCTAAAAGTCCCGGCTCATTGAAGTTATGCAGAAATTAGCCTTTACTGACTAACCACCGCTTCCTCAAAGATGAAAGCAACGAAAATAGCACCACTTGGGCACTTGGAAATTGTATTATGACGTTCCCAAACGAGAAATGATTGATCATCAGATTGAAAAAAACAACCCCACTGTTTGAAAAGGTCATCGCTAGCTCGTTTTCATCGTCATACACGGAATGTTAAGCATTGGGAAGACAGTCTATTCGCGACGGCGCCTCGAGTTACCTCCCTTGATATGGCAGTTTTCCGCAAAATACACAATCTTACAGCTATAGACTTTGAAGTGTGCTTATTATGACAAATCTAAAAAGCAAACAAATTTCAAATATTACGATAATTATCGGCGGGGGAAATCTCCCACCATAGACGGTTCCTGGGGAATCTCACTAGCGAAAATACAAAACTGCGGAATGAGACCTGATCGGGAATCACCCGGAACACCTCGTTGTTCCTGTTGCCATGTGTGGTACATGTAAAACACTCTGCTTGTGATATTTTAGATACAACACTATACACCGAAGTAATAGATAGAAATATATTTAACAAAACAACTTTGTACAGTGTGGTTACGATATCAGGTTTTGTGAGATCTCGACATGCGAAATTTGTCTTTTGTGCCTCGCCGTTCTGACGTTATTTCATGTAATCCAACGTGAAATATTGAAAATCAACCAATGCCAATGAGGGGCGTTTCTTTTTATGCGTTGGACGCCTGGTGGCGTATAAGGGATATGAATCGCCTGTGACGTGGAATAGCCCAACTATCGAAAGATGATATTTTAATATAATACATTTTCGGTTTGTGCTTATTTTCACTAATGCAAGGCGATTACCGTAAATAACCGTTCTTGTTGGGACGTCGGCATGGAGGCGATAGGTGAACTCGGGCGACATTGTATTAGATTCACATATACATCTATCCTTTATTGAAATCAAAAACATCTATCCAGAATACTAGAAATACAAAAAACACTGAAAATGGTTGGAAATGAATAACTTTTGACAATTTCTGGATATAAGCACATGTATATATATGAGAACAGATATGCCTGCAACAAGTGATGCACAATTTCTAACAATTGGGGTACCTATACACCTTTGATGTATGGTATTGCCGAATTTCGGACAGATATTATTGATGAGAAATTTAAGCAATTCTATCAACAACAAAAAAATTGAAGAAAGAGAGAGAGAAGTAAGGTTTAATGTCTCGTTCAGCAACATTTCAGCTAAAAAGCGGCAATCAAACAAAATTCAAACACATCAAAACTTATTCAACAAACCGATTTCTCTCAAATAACCAAAGATGCAGTCCTCACTCACCCGACTAAATAGATCTTCCAAAGTAGTCGCTCGATAAAAAGCACCTCTTACAATCTTAAAATCTATGCAGTCGATAAGAATATGTTTCACTGTGAGATCCGTCTCACATAAGTACAGATTGAGAGTCTGAAATCGCTATATTAGATCCCAACAGGATCAACCTCATCATCTAGGGCTGCCTTAGCCATTCTATTAGCCTCAGTATATAGGTATTCCAATGGGTACTAATTGTGTACCCCTGTTGGCTGACCTGTATCTGTTCTCTTATGAATATGACTATATGCAGGCTTTCAAAAACTGCTCCATTCAAAGCTCGTTCCTTCTCATTCACCAAACGCTATATAGTCGATCTTCTCGCTTTGGATAATCGCTATATAAATGACGCAGTGTAGGATATATATCCACCTTCACTGCATTTGAAGGAAACTACAGATAGCCCTACAGGCACCTCATATTTAGATCTATATCTCTACAAAAATGAAGCGGGCATTCTCTCTCGTCGACTTTATGACAAAATAGATGATTACAATTTCGACATCGTAAACTATCCCTTTCTGGACAGTAATATTCCAGTGGGACCTGCATATGGCGTATACATATCTCGCCTAGTAGCATTTGCTAGATCCTGTGTTCAATGTGACGATTTTAATCAACGTCACAAAACATTGTTGCAGAAACTTATAAAACAGGGCTATTTTACCAAGCGCCTCCACTCAAAGTTTCTCAAATTTTGCGATACATATCGCATGCTGATAGCAAAATACGAACGTAGCGTGCAAGATCTATGGCGTGACGTTTCGTAACTTGTGTCTAATTCCGCTTATCCCGGAGCTAGGGGCCGTATGAACCCATGTACTTCAAGATCTTCATGGTGCTCATATGAACAGTCACAATCAAAGCGTGACTGAAATACATCATTCTCTAGATAATGACTTTACAACGATTATTATGGATTAAGAATACTGATCAGTTATACGGATTTTATATTTTTGGAACATCATGATGTCTTGTCGGCATCATTGAAAACTGTTGACCGCTTCTCTCTTGCAGGAAACTAGCCTATGTTTATGTATACTATGAGTGTCTTTTTGACTTTGGTGCTAATACTGTTACATGTATATGGATATGGAATAGATCTTTGGATTATGGACGCGGATATTCTTTAATGGACGACGGCTGGATTATGAATGACGGACTAGACGCTTGTATTACCTTTGATGCCAACGTGACTAGGCAACCTACAAAACACCGACAGAACACAATATCAATCTGTTGACCAAATCTACAGTCATATAATTGTAAAATATTCAAGATAGATGGACGAGTCGAAGTTCAACTTTTAATCGCTTGAAGACATGAGAGTGAATCTGAAAATACGTCATATCATTTTTTTCCTTCTAGTGGACCCAATACCTTCCAAAGCTAACAATAGCTAGCCTTTGCTTCTGCAGTGAATATCGAACTTTTACCTGGTAGTCGATAGGTTTTCGTTTTGGAACTAAAGGTAATAGCACATGCTACTCTCTCACGATCTTTAGAACTATCTGTATAAATAGCCTGATGTGATCTGTATTTTTTCTCAGCAGACCAAATTCTTGTGTATACAAGAGCTGGCTCGTGTTTGCCTTTTTATATTTCCTTAGTATAATATCCACTTCTGGTTGAGCCAACTGCCATGGTGAAATTGGTGAGAGCTTATTAGGCAGAATGTTACTAAGCCTGATACCAGCTGCTACAATGTGTGGTTTTATACGAATTCCAAGAGGCGGGATAATGGAGGGTTTCTTTAAATAGAGATCCGCGAACTGAAGTTTGAAAAGACAGTTATATGCAGGATTCGTGTGATTTGATGGCAATTTTGTGATAAATTGCAGTGATAGTTTAAGTCTTCAAAGTTTTAAAGGAAATCCATCATAGCACCGGTATAAGTGGTATTAGATACAATGGATGGATTAGATAGAAATGCTCTGACAACTCGTATATTGGTAATTGGTGAGCTGTGTCGCTGTGACAAATCGTACACTGGGGATTGGTGAACTGTATCGTCGTCAGATGAAACTGACGGCATTTAACACAAAAGACTAGTCTGTCAGGCCTGATGTCGACCCAGCATCAACTTCCCACAATGCCAACATATATCAAAACCAAAAGTTCTGTACAGGGGGCCTGCCTCGGGGACGAAACGTCCACCAGCAGAATCTAGCCATATTCAGGTAAAAATTACAACACATATAAGGGAAGTGGGAAGAGGTGCGGACATACATGTACCACATGACCTAGATTGAGCACGACGATACCCCATGTCAATTCCCGGGAGCCCAGCGGGGTTTATTTTCTATGACGGCGTATACATACGAACAGTTATTTTGTGGTACTGTGGGTACTAGTTGTTCATGTTATTTCTTTGGTTCACATGAAATTAACCGTATTTCGCGATAGACATGGGCCAGTTTACGTCGAACATTGAAACACTCAAGAAAAGCTGGGTCGTGTGTCCCAGACTTCACCCTTCGGGATCCCACATACAGTTACAGAACATTTTGAGAAACGCCATCGGATATTAAGGTACTTGGCTAACAGCTGTCAAAAAAATCCATACAAGGCCAGTATATTTCAAACGTTCTGTTTGGTTAAAATACCAGTGACATTATTTTTCAAGAATGCCTCTTTTTGAAACCGATTTGAATGAAGGAATGTAGACTCGAATTGTTTACCCGTCAAAAAAAAGCAGTGCTAAGCCTCTTGCAATCGGTCAGTATGGAACTGTGAACAATTGTTTCTCTGATATCAAGATAAGAAGAGCGTGAAGTTGTGTTATATTTGATACAAAAAACGCAATATGCGCAATAAGCACTGTAGATATGTTTTCTGGAAATTTCTATTATTAATTATAAAAATAATTTCAGCCTACCTGGCAGACGAAATTTCCACTTTAGGTTTTAAATTGAATTTTAAAATGCAATTTAAGTTTCAAATCGGAAATTTAAATCGAAAATCAAATACCACATTTCAAATTCAAATTTCATAAAAGATTAAATATATTTTCAGTTGAAAAGAAAAGTTTAGATAGATGTCCAGAAACAAGTGTGATTTTCCAGGTCTAAAATTGAGCACAATCTCGGCTGGGACACATGGAATTTTTATCGTTGTTCATGGGAGGGGGTTACACAATACGAGAAGTATGGACGAGAAGATAAACCAGACGTGGTAGTTCTATCAGTTGAATGGATACCCGAGCGAAAATCGAAAGCACACTATTGTAATCACAGAATCCTAATGGATAGTTGATATTGGTATTGGGTCATTGTGATTGTCGGTTTGCGACTTGTAAACATGGTGGAGACTAAAAGGCTTGATCGGCGTCGGGCATCACAGGTATTTGTTCTGAATACGAACGCGCATTCAATAAATACTCCCTCGTTTGGACCGGTTTTACTATTTGTCGGTCACACAGTTCATAGTTTCCAACGGATGACTTGATAGGGCTATTTATCACATCATCGCTCTGAAATATTTGTATCTAATACCGCTCAAGCCGGTCGTAGAGGGCGTGTGGACATGCCATTCAATATGTGAACAGGAACAGCTACAACAAAAGCGTGGATCGGTACAAATCATCACAGGATTCATCTTTGGTTTCTATGATGTTTTTAGAAATATGCGGTCAGTATGTTTGTCCGTGCGGTCATATAACTTCTGGTCAATTTTTCGGCATCGTTTTCCACAACCTTATTAATGTTGCGTTTGATTGTGCAAGTCCCCCGATTGGTTAATAATGTTTATTTGGTTTGTAGGTCGACGGAGTGAAGACAAACGTTTTCACTACTTCGACCCCCTCCCCCACAACAAATAACCCTAATTGACCAATTAACAACAGTAATGTGCCTTTGTGGTTAGCATTGTATGCCAACCCTCTGAATAATAGTGTCAACTCCTTTTCTTAATGAGAGTAAGATTAACATTGTACAACATGAACTATACATGCCCTGACCTGGACTTGTAAAAGGACGTGGCTGGCCTTTATATTAGGGACAGTTGAAATAATCTCATCGTGTTTCTTGTACTAGGTCGATTTGTACACGAACAACATTGCCGCCTACAAGCGTCTTATCTATTGTCCCTCGTGGTATTAGGATATGAACCGTCCAAATAACAAACGGCATCCTCAGTCCGATTTAATTTAGACAATTTTATCCATGGCGGAAATCAATAAGTATATTACGCTGCAGTAGGGAATGTTGGGGGCCGGGTATAATAATCCATATTTGTAGAAGTCGATCTACTTTCAAAAGTGATAGTGCGATTGTGTAGTATAAAGGAATCTTACAAATCAGTTCGTGAGTTGCACTTTTTAGGTCAGTAATGCGACTTGCTACATTACGGGCGTAAGGCATAATTTGACGGTATCCTAGAAATCAGTTCGAGAGTTTCACGTTAACGTCAGTAATGCGACTTGCTACATTACGAACGTAGGGCATAATTTGACGGTGGATTTTGAATCTGTTCAGTTTATCTAAAGTGTAATGGCCTCTACCTGTGTTTTTACTGATCAGCGATACGGATTTGATATTTTGGAACATCATGATGTCTTGCCGGCATCATTGAAAATTGTTGACCGCTTCTCTCTTGCAGGAAACAAGCCTATGTTTATGTATACTTTTGTCTTTTTGAATTTGGTGCTAATACTGTTATATGGAAATGGAATAGGTCTTTGGATTATGGACGCGGATATTCTCTAATGGACGACGGCTGGATTATGAATGACGGACTAGACGCTTGTAATTCTTTCAATATGCACTTTCTGAAAGATTTTTCTTTTTCTTTTAACCGCCTGGTCAGACCTGTTAAAAAATCTGATTCACGAGGAAGACTGTGTATGAAGTAAAAAATCACGGAAATTTATATAGGATTCTAAAATAGGTTAACTTTAATCGGTCGAGCCAAGCATATATCGTACTTGTAATTTTGAGCTTGAATAAACCCTTGAAATACGTATGCTGCAAATAAAACAACGATTTCATCAGTGTCCAAAAGTTTTTTCTATGACTTTATTTTTCAAGCTGAGTAGAATACATTTGAATAGGTGTTTGTATGTTGCTCTGTTACGGCGACGTCATTTAAATATCTCGATTATTGCAGGTTTTCCAAATCTCATTTCGATATGCTTATTTAAGGAAGTAGACATCGATAACAAAGTAAGTTCAAGTGTTAACGGGAGCGATTATTTTTGAGGTAGTTGTTGATCAACAAGGTACCAATTACACAATTGGGCCTAGACAGTGTAACTGGGCCCACAAATATTTTATCCCCATTTTACTAACATTTACCTGCACGCTACTTAAAGTAATAAATTAATGTCTGGTCCATATTACAGTGTGCGTGGTAGCATCATTGATTGGAGCAAAGCTGGTATAACAGAGAAATATGGCAAAGAAAAATGAGGAATACAAATTTAACAGATTTTTACTCGGTTGAATAAATCGCAAAATGAATTAAAGCATACTTTAAGACATTGTTGGAAATGTTATTTCGATTGCGGGATACTTTCCAATTAGAAGGAAATCTGAGTATTCATTAAACGCGTTTCTTTATTTTCAACATATAAATGATACATCAATGATTAAGAACAATATTACATGAGCCACTCTAACTAGAGTTAGGAGAGATAAAACATATATAAAATTTCTGCGTCGAAGCAGAATGTTATGGCACCTCTTGGCAGTAAATTTCACAATAAAAGTATTATCCAGCAGGAAACAGAATGCCTGGACGCCATTTAGTTCATGAAAATCCGGGTTAATGTACTGTGCCTCATTCATTAACGCAAATTTAATAGCCGTCCGCATACAAAGGACATTCTAACAATACATGTTTCTCGGACTCGACCTTATTTTGGCAAGTAAAGCATAACCTTTCTTCTACTGGTAGGTTTTCATATCTACCCGTTTCTAAACGGATAGGAGCGACGCCACATCTAATTATTTGCAGGGCACTCTGATGATATTTCGGCATAAATTGTGATATGATTTTAAAGTCAGTCTTGAATAGACAGTAAGATCTTAATCCATTTCCACCCCGAGAGCGGATACTGCATTACTGATTTATATTATTTTGCCATTCGTATTTGAAACGCTCAAATCCCAATTTTTCAACTTTTCAATATTTGCAAGGGTCGAAAATTAAATAATCAGGCCATGTGCATCGAATCTATTCCTCACTCGAAAAGACCAGTTTCTACATCTATTTGAAGATAATGAATTTGCCCAAGCCATTGTCTTATAGATAGTCCTGATTGTACACATGTCCGACGATGGCAACTAATTTCCGTAGTTTATACAAACCGCTGTCGCGGCTAAGAATGTCCGCTGGCGAAGAGTATCCGGCCCCTATCTTCTCACCCATTTAGGACACTTTTCTCCACATTGGGGACTAGTGTCCGCCCATGGTTCCAGTAGAAAAGGGTATGAAAAGGGACACTGATCATATCACCAGACACTGTTTGCATTTGGGCATATGCCCAAACCTAGGAAAAATGACTATTTTGAACACTGTCAATACAAAAGTGGCTCTTAGTAACCCATATATCGGCAACATATACGATAATAGGCCAGACCAACATATCATACATCTTGGTGAAGGTATTATAATTGACATCGTTCAAACGTTTACATTTGGCGATCACTAGACCAAGTGCTCTATCAGCATACTGAGCAACGTGCCTAAATGTCTTATCTAAATCCGGCTCATTAAGGCATAAACCAAGATAGGTGTATTGGTCTTTTATCTGAATATTAGCACCATTACATGAAAAAATATATTCATTTTATATGGCTTCTAAAGGGAACAACAGTTCTCTAAAGTCCACCAGGCTTTGCCTGTTTTTTTTCTTTTTGTTTTTGTTTCTACTTGCATCAATTTTGACAGTTCGATTCTCCACATGTGATAACATATCCTCCTGTAGAATATTAACAAATGCATCACATGCCTGGTCTACGCCAGCTTGTAAAATAGTAGACCGTTCTAGTGTGTTAATGATTTCATTAATATATAGTATCTGACTAGCATTGCACATGCATTACGGAGACATGAAATTAAACTTTGATCGGCAATGAGACATACTCATTGACAGTTTCAAACGCAAAGGTAAACCTTAATTCTCTGTCTCTCTCTTTTGACAGTTTCATCAGGTGTTGTGTTAATGGGATGAGAAATCCGAGAGTTGACAGTAGTTGTCGAACATAACAAGGAATGATCAGGAATAATTCGTGTAGAGCTTAACTAATTACATATATATTAGCATCTTCACATAATTGTAGAGCGATGTGTACAGTGAATTCAGAAAAAGAGGCTATGTCTTAGTAAGGTAATAAACAGTAATCAACAACGGACTTTCCAGAAAAATCGTTAACAGAACAATTTCTCTCCATTTAAAATACATAAATGTGCAATTCGTAAAAATTCTGAGAAGTGATCACCATATGAATTTGATATAAAATCTATTATGTATCCCTCCTCCAGAAAGTCTATCAAGTTCATCTAGAGATGAGGCAGTGGAGAGACAGATAAGTCACCGACTTAAAGGGGTATTCTGTGTTGGGATAACTTTTCGGATTCCTGGGTCGGATACAGAAGGTTGAATTTATTTTGTAACATTTTAATTATTATCTCTGTTTGAGGAGTGTATATTGAGACCCCATACGGATATCGTCCTCATCAATATTTAGTAATATATACCACATTTCTGGTTATATGTATGAATATTAGTAAGGATTGTGACGAACAATGCCATCAACGTAACATGCGTTTTTATTCCGTTGAAGCGGCAACTTTCTGGATAACAGCACGTACATCTTCGGTGGGATGTGTATGGTCGTCAAGATTATCCATAACTTGGTCAGTGAAGCGTTGATAAAATAGTTCCAAAATCTTCCATTTTTCCTCGTCGGATCTGTGATTGGCGAGTCCCTGTGAGAATGATTCTTCCGAGAATGATCGTCTGGAATCGACGTACAGCCCAACCAGTTCACGAGACGGTGATTTGCCTGTGAATATATATATGTTCCGGTACTGTTATCTTTTTGCTATTATTATTATTATTATTATTATTATTATTATTATTATTATCTTACCACCGCTCACTCATTATGGTTACTATTGATACAGTATTACCTGTCCTAATCGATCAGGTAATCATAATAGAAGGGAAGTCACGAGATAGTGTATGGTTTATATCACCGCCATGAATACACCAGAAAGCAAAATACACATAACAGTAAAGGCCAGTATCCGACTGTTACCACAGGTAGTAAATGGTAAATCAAACTACAGCATGAGGGTGAGACTCACAAAACACCTCGCCCCCCAAGCATGTGAGAAATATGCTGAGAATGTGCAATATATTATGGCTATACTAGTTACCCAGAATGGAATATCATCAATTCTGCAAATATAACAGCTACATTCAAGAATATATATCATAAAATCATATCCAGATTAACACACAAAAGGGGTCATAACTCCGAGCCGAGACGAATATTTTTTTGTAGGCTTGTATAATACAAGTAGATCAATAAGTTATAACTGCAGATATAAATTTTACATTCCACTACATCACAAAATCGGAGATCACAGTTAATTATATATAACTGGTTACATTCAAGTATAAATCACAAAATCAGAGATAACTGCACCCGGAAAGGGAAATAGCTATGCAGAATAAGAGCCGAGGCGACTAATTGTTTGTTGGCTTGTAGAATACAACTACATAAATAAGTTTCCGAAATACAATAGATGTATCGAACACAGTTTTGCCGATATAGTAGGTTAGTTTTAAGCATATAGGACAAGAAATGGAAATTAATACTGGAGAGAGAATTAAGGTTTAATGTCGCGTTCACCAATATTTTAGCTATATAGCGACGATCAAACAAAATTCTAAGTACTCGAGCCAATAACTTAGTAATCCAACACATTAAAACACACACATTGAAACTTATGCAACAAACCGATTTCTCTCGAATAACCCAAGATGCAAGAAAGTAGTCTCTTACAATCTTAAAATCTATGAAGTCGATAAGGATATGAGAGATCGTGAGCCAGTCACACCTTGAGACTGGCTCATTTTGTAGTACATATTCGTGAGTTCATCGTGTATGGCCGATTCTACATCGCCAGATCATGACTTCATCGAAACGTTTCTGGCTGCTCAGATGAGTATAGCCTACAGTTTTTATGAACTCATGATACAGCCGTCTCACATAAGTACAGATTGAGAGTCTGAAATCGTTATATGGGATCCCAACAGGATCAACCTCATCATCTAGGGCTGCCTTAGCCATTCTATCAGCCTCAATATTACCTTTGATGCCAACGTGACTAGGCAACCAACAGAACACAATATCAATCTGTTGATCAAATCTAGTCATATATTTGTAGAATATTCAGGATAGTGGGATGAAGTTCCCCTAGTAATCGCTTGAAGACATGACAGTGAGTGTAAAAATATGAAGAAAAAAATTTCCTTCTAGTGGACCCAATACCTTCCAAAGCAAACAATATAGCTTTTGTTTCTGCAGTGAATATCGAACTTTTACCTAGTAGTCGACAGGTTTTCGTTTTGGGGCTAAAGATAGTAGCACATGCTCTCTCTCAACATCTTTAGAACTATCTGTATAAATAGCCTGATGTGATCTGTATTTTTCTCACAGCTCGTGTTTGCCTTTTCATATTTCGTTAGTGTAATATCCACTTCTGGTTGAAGCAACTGCCATGGTGGAGTTGGTGAGAGCTTATTAGGTAAAATTTGAATACTGCTACAATGTGTGATTTCATACGAATTCCAAGAGGCAGAATAATGAAGGGTTTCTTCAAATAGAGATCCGCGAACTTAGGTTTGAAAACACAGTTATAGGCAGAATACGTGTGATTTGATCGCAATTTTGTTATATATTGCAGTGATAGTTTAATTCTCCGAAGTTCGAAAGGAAACTCAACTGCTTCGACATATAAGCTTTCTTTAGCGGATTGCAAACAATAGAGCCAAAATCAATTTTGGAACAAACAAGTGATCGATATAACTGGAGAAGTGTTTGCTGATCTCCTGCCCACTTATAGTTGGCAATTACCGTCAACAAATCAAGAGATTTCGTGCACTTAGCTTTTAAGCAATTTACATGCGATTTGAATGTTAGTCGGTTGTCAAACAATATTAATAAAAGAATTTGCTCTCTTTTACCACTTTATCTGTTCCATCTAATGTAAGTATTTGATCTTTGTGCTGGACATATTTTCTGCAATGTGTATACAATTTGTCCTAACTCTGGAGAATTTGAAGCCATTTTCTATACACCATTTCTGAATTATATTTAGACAAATTTGTAATGTTCTCTCAATTTTGTGTATACTTTTCCACTGCACGAAATGTTGAAATCGTCTACAAAGAGAGAACCATCAGTTGATTTATTCAAAACTGCCGCCAAGCTGTTGATCTTGATAATAAGCAGAGTAGTAGACAAAATACTGCCCTGTGGGACACCCTGATCTTGGTCGAGATGATCAGACATGGTTGCACCTAACCGAACTTGGAATTGTCTATCATTTAAAAAATATCTGTAAAGGGCATAATTCTGTAAATTATTGGCCGAGGGGAGCCACTTTCGATAGCCGTCTGACTTAGCACTAGATAAATAATTGTTCAAAATTTGGTGGTTGTGTCTGAAGCGGTTTTGCCTAGAATGCAGTAACCGACGGACGGACGTACGGACGTGGATGACGACGACAATACCCCGAGGCCAAAATAGCCGAGGGATGAAAACATTTCAAATGAGCAGATAAATGAGATTGACAACCCGAACCTGCAGCCAGACCATGTGCTTATTCTATTGATGATTACAATTCTAGCCAGCATTTTCATAGGCATATGTAACATCAACTATACGTTTGCTACCAAGCTCAGCAGTTTCCCGGTGGTATATATTCCCATTTTTGTAGCACTATGAAAAAGTACGTTATAGTTTTAGGGTTTGTTTCTGATAGATAAAAGCCTCTGAACTATGAAGGACCTATTCTGGTGCGAACCATTGTAAATCTCTAGCAATACCCTACTTCGTTCATATCTGATTTACCAAACCCGTTCAATTAACCAGAACTAGTTTGTTCATTTTTTGGAACATTTTTGTACTCATCATTTTTCAGTCTCAGGCTTTTAAATGATGTAAAAGTTGAATGTAACACGGGATTAACCCTATCTGGCCTGGCTTCTTGGACCTGTCCAAGCCTGAGCATTTCGCCGCACATCCCCACCCCCTCCAAAATGATTTTTCTTATCCATTGAGCTAGAAGTCTGAAACTTACCAGACCATACCCGTGGTTCAAGCGCCAACAGAAAATGTAAAACTATCCAAGATGGCCGCTTTGATGACGCCACAGTGACGTCATTTTCCAAAAAGAGAATTTTATTCCATTTTTCGGTCAGATTTTTATTTATTTATTTATGTAATTTCTCCGCAAACTGCACATTCAAATAGTAAATATATTATCTGATGTAAAATAAAATAGTTTAAATTAATGTGGAAGAAATGCGACAAAAAAACCCACCACTTTTCTGGTACCCAAATGGTCGCCATTTTTAATTAAACCATGATCCTCTTCTCAGGGGGTTATGCGAATAGGCTGAAAATGACACCAGTATAATAGACTAAAAGGCACGGAGTGTCAGTTCTGAGATAGCGCAGAAAGTTTGGTTGGTGGACCATAATGCCTCCCCAAGCCTGATAGGGTTAACCCATCTGGCCAAGTTGTTCACCAAGACGCCGTAGTATGTAAATATAATATTAACAAAACAAACCTTTCTCACTCTGCTCTGACCGCAACATTACCCTGAATGGGCATTCCACCACGCTTTTCGAGATAGATTCCAGTCGAAGTCCGGCTTTTCTGACCGTTGAGTTCGAATCCTTAAACGGTTGTCCGACTTCGTCAAGTGATCGGAGGTAACCCTCGAACTTTATGTTTTCAAATTCCTCCTGTGAACATGCATATTGACAAATTATTAAACTGATTAGATTTCTTACAGAGAACTGTCAAAAATCAAATTGATAAAAATTACACACAGAGAATTTGCCCGCGTAGACGGTCTCCACTCCCCCATGGATTATCAGAGGGGAGAGTGAATCCAAAATTAATTTATGAAATTCCATAACAGAATAGAGTGGAGTTGTAATTACGCTTGTAATTCAAAATGTTTATCTTTTTATCACATTGGAGTCAGAACTTCATGAACACAATTCAAACTATTGACCCAGTGTTTGTATGACTTGTTTTTTTGGTCTGTTTCAAGTTATTTTTTAATCGACATGGCACCACTGTGACATAGCCTGAATGTTTTAGCCAATTCTACTATTTTCGGCCTGACATGATCAAGAGAACTTTCTCAGTTAAATAGCCCTGTTAAACTGGGGGAAGAGAAACACTGTCTTGAGCAGATAGAGCGCTAAAGGGAGTAGACCACGTTCTTTTCTATCCGCGTATGGAGAAATAAGATGGTAATTTACGGATTTATTTTCAAAACTCGCTGTATCCTTACGAAAATGTCCAATTATGATAAGAATTAGCAACCTGTTGATATCTGACTCAACATAACCACTGAATCATTGACCATAACCGTATTACTGGTATACTAAAGCGAGGTTTTCAGATTCAACGTTTGGAAAGTGCAGCTTGCTTCTTGGGCTATTTATCATGATTGTGACGCACTAAAATCAGCATCCGTGTCCACTTTCAACAAATCGGCGACCTAATTAATACCTTTCAGATGTAACCAAAAGAATATTTCCCGACCCAACGGCAATTCTCCTCCCCCAGTCCCTTCTGAAAATAGACATGAAAAGGCTCTGCTTGTGTGTTATATTGTTGGTGTTATCTAGAAATAAATCTTGTCTGTCTGTCTTATTTATCACGTTTCGTTGATTTGTTGATGGCAGGGGGCAGTTGACCATGACATATTGGTCCCAATTTTGTTAACCCTTCCCCAATATACCGACTTACACGTACACTAAATTTAGATTGCAATAATATGAATGTATTATTGTGAATGAATGAATGAATGAATATTTATTCACCACACAGCAAGAGAAGACAGATATGCAGAATATACAGAAATGAGTAGTTAGCCGCATATGTGGCGGGAATAAAACCCCAGGGGGCTTGTTCTATCCCGAATTAACAAGTGAATAGAAATAGGATAATTTCAGCGACAGGACTATATATAGGTTTTGTGGAAATAAAATTATATACAAATCATGGAAATATTATTATATATACAGAGGCGGTGAATAAGATATAAGCACCACTATTGCTAATTTGTCGAGAAATCAATGCTTAGGACGAGAACATTTAGCTTTTGCAAAAGTACATAAATAGACGTGACGCGCTGGATAGACAACCGAGCATGCTTAACTAGTGAAAAGAAGGTCGGATGAAAACTCACAGATTGCAGGAGAGTACAGAGTAAAAGAAATAACTAGTAAGACATCGGTTGCAATGAGTTGTACGTATACCAGGTTAACGTGTCACAAACTGTTTAACAGGATTTTTGTCAGGCGAGATTTAAAAAGCGACTTGGATGCGCAAGATTTCAGGCTGACAGGTAGTGAATTCCATAATCGGAGTCCCTTTATTTTACAAGAATAGAATGAGAGTTGCGATTTATAAAACGGCCTGTACAAATTAAGGTTGGCCGGTCTGGTTGGATAGTTGTGTATAGCAGATAGCTTAGTGAAGTAATTTTGCAAGCTGGAGGGAAGAAAGACTGAATGATAGAAAAATTTGTGCGCAAATATCAAAATAAGATAATCATTTATTGTATATATAGGAAGGCTATTTAGCTCCAAGAATAGGTTTCCGGTATGTGCTAATCTGGTACTGGATGTTACAATGCGAATAAGCCTTTTTTTGCAAAATAATTAATGGCTGGAGGTGTGTGGGATATGTGTTGGCCCAGACCATGCTGCAATAGGAGACGTAAGAGTAGAATAATGAGTAATATAAAATTATTAGGGTCTTTCTGTTTACACAATTTTTAATATTGTTTAAAATACCTATATTTCTAGATAATTTTGAGCATAATGATCCAATATGTGACTGCCACGTTAACTTGTCGCTAAAGACATGTACATGAATGTACTTGAATGTATATGGTAGGATTCGGCTGCTTGACTGTTTGTCCCCGAGGCTCGCCCGCCCGTCTCTCGACAAATATATGTCGGTTTGTTGTTTTGGTGAGAAATTGTAACCGGTGCGACGTCGGGCATTACAGGTTAACTTTCCTGGGTATTCTTGCATTTACCAGGTTTCCCTCATGTTGAGATTTACCCCATCAGACGTCCACGATGCTCATCCATTATCATCAGATGAGTTGTTGGAGCTGATCTATCATCACAGCTCCCGAGATAGCGGGTCTAATTCCGCTTAAACCGGTGCTAGGGGCCGTGTGGATGAATGCTTTCCTTTAGAGTCATATGGTTGCTTTTTATTCGCCGGACGTCAATTTTCCCCACCTCTTGCATATCGCTTCAATTCAAAGATTATCTGATTGATTGCTTCAAAGCCATCTTTCGACCTCAACAGGTTTCTTATTTGCCATTAGCGTGAGGTATTTCTGAAGGTTCAAGACACTCCACATCCTTGAACTGGAGTTCAACTGATACGTGACATATGGTCTCCAACTAAGGTATTCACTCGCCAATCAATCGAAGTTAATGATTTCCTGGATTTTGGCTCACAATGACCTTTGTTCTTTTGATCTCAATTTCCATAAATGACATCCACTAACGCATCCACTCACCCTCTCAAATCGTTCTTTTGGTGATTTTTTGGTCAGTGACCTTGACGTCAAGTATGCAACATATTGTACTATTCTCCCCATATATCAAGGCAAAAAATAATGCGATTTTTATTGATTTTCTGATTTTTGGGTCAAATGACCTTGACCTTTGATCTCAATGTCGGACACTACATGTACATGGCCCCATAGCTATACTTGCGAAATTTAAGAAGAATCTGTCAATCGTCTAACCGTTATGAAGATAAACAAGGAGAGTCGGTAGACGCAAGGGCAGAAGGCTCTGTCATCTATAGCTGATCTAGCCCAACACTAATGTGATTACCCACCACTTTTACTTCATAAATGTATGCAGATTCTGCATTTATGGTGAATAACAAGCATTTAATGGGCATTAAACATGAAAATAGGCTCATTTCCGTACTTATTCGGCAATGCAGTTATCTGCAAGGATACCTTCAAAGATTATGCCGCATATCTACAAACATGATGCTGATCCCGCAGCTGTTTTCAATTTTTATCTTATGTTAGCTTGGGAGTTATAACTGGCAGCTTAGGAACATTCTCACGGTCATTAATGAATGTGATCGACTTGGCTGTGAGACAAGGACCCATTTGTGGCGCGATGTTCTAAAGGCCAATGCCAAATTACAAGTGCAACAACACCTACAAACCTGTGTTATTACTCCTTCTTTCATCAGATCTTTCCAGATGGTAGTCCAAAGTCCAAACAGTACTTTATATCTGGTGCTAGCCGGTGGGGTCACAGAAACCAAGTATCCACCTAATGACAAAAAAACTAATATGTTACTGGCGAGTTTGTGCATGGAGACTCAAAGAATATGCAGTATTAAAACATTAAATTGGAAATAACTCTAATATACAAGCACTGAGACCGACATTATGTGGCCAGCCGTCGTCAATGAATAATTGCAGCGTCCATCTTCGAAAGATCTAATTCATGAGACAACATTAGCACCAAAACCGAAGCGGGCAGTAATATATATGGGGTTTATAGATTTGTTTGTAGAATTGTATTAAATTACAACACATATAAGGGAAGTGGGAAGAGGTGTCGACATACTGACAGAGCCACATGATTTTACAGTATAGTCTTCCGGTTAACCTATTCTAAAGCACATACCAAGAATCTAACAATTCGTGATATGTGCTGTATCTCAGGTACGCTTTTATTGTACCTGTTCATGTGGCAACTTGACATAACACAAAATGTTCGTACATCTTAGCTCTCTCCATTAGGCGACAATAAAAGCCTCCATATACTAGCGGAGGCAGTTTTTAAGTTCACGGGGCAGAACATTCATTTTGACTAATTTGCGGCTTGAAGATGAAACGTCCTCACATCGACATCGGTCTTGTCCCAGATTACATAATAGGCATTCGGCGTGTTGGGCAGAAAGCATTCCGGTATATATGTAACGGCAGCTTAAAAGCTTTAAAAAGTTAATAGAAAATAACCGCAGTTGCAGAATTATACTGGACCTAGTAATTAGATTGATTATGATGGCCCTAGTAATTAGGTTGGTTCTTCGAGTATCTTTCTGGGTATTTATGTAGAGAAAACGCCCCTCTTGTCCACAAAATATGGGAACAATGATTCCTTTCTGTAATCTGGATTAAAGTAACTGAACAAAGGAAGTCTCACCTTGGGAGTGGGAGGTTGGAATCCCTTACACTAACGGGTAATAATACCCTCCAACAATATGTCCCTCCTATATATGCTTTTCGCACTTAAAGATATATGGTAGTTGAGAGACAACACAAAATGACAAGCCCTCCCCGTCAATTTAGGTTGAACCATAGGCAGAAGACAACTGTCTAGGGAGTCTTCACCTGGTACAAGCTCTGCTGCTCTATGCACGAGGAAATTCTCCCAGTCTATAGCTGCCTGTTTCTGGTATGCCTCTCTCTCACTGCCAGTCGCGTTGATGGAGATACAGACATCTGTTAGTGGTCCCGGACTAGGAAAACAAATAACAAAAGCCCATAAATTGTGGTGCTGCTTCAATATCGTATATCGTACAAGGATACAGAACACAAGTTATGTGTCAATATAACTAGGGCAGTGAAGCAAACTGATCTTGATCAATATTTATATATATAACTACCTCAGGAACATTAATACTTGAATGTGGCCCCGAAAAACTTTGGAATTTATCGAAATCTGTTCACAACACTTTCTGGAAAAGATTTGGCCAAGACTAGTCTTCTTACATGGAAATATCAAAATGTTAAACAACGCGTTAAATGGTTTCTCAACTAATCTGGTTTAATAGCAAAATAAGAATTGTCTAAGAAACTATATGTTACAGAACCCAAAGGGGTATGTATATCAAAGGAGTGAGGACGATAAATTTGTTGGATGAATACCGGAGAGGGCTTGACCTGGAAACACTCTCTCTCTCTCTCTGCAAATTTGGTACCGCAAATTTTGTCTCACCATATTGTGAATCATGCAGTGAAGTTCGCACTAGATGTACATTTTCACCCCAGGATGCGCCCTTCTCTTTTCACGCCATCCATATTAGGCAAAGAGATTTTTAAACGGATGTGAAGCGTCTTTTTCAGAATTTGTGGACGGAAATATATATCTCTCTCCTGTGATAAAATGTTCCACCTGCGATACTGTGATATACAATATAAAATTTAACCCTACCAGGCTTGGAGGGGGGCATCCCCCCCCCCCCCAACAAACTTCCTGCGCTATCTCCGGGACGACAACAAATTGAGAGCTAACACTCCGTGACTTTATAGTTTATCATATTGGGGTCATTTGGGGCCTATTTGCATAACCTCCCGAGGAGAGGATAATGGGTGAATTCAAGATGGCGTCCATATGGGGTACCAGAAAAGTTATGTTTTCGTCATATTTCTTCAAAATTTCTTGCTTTCCGCGGTGAAAATTGGGCAAAAATTATTATATTTCACATCACATTAATATTTACTAATTTATCATGAAATTTTTGCGGAGAATTTGTTTTTAA
Source organism: Hanleya hanleyi (assembly GCA_036873755.1). Classification (NCBI taxonomy): domain Eukaryota; kingdom Metazoa; phylum Mollusca; class Polyplacophora; order Lepidopleurida; family Hanleyidae; genus Hanleya; species Hanleya hanleyi. Next base: position 59,674 of record JAVTVY010032946.1, read on the forward strand.
TGCAGAGCAATAGAGAAACATTTGGATACAGAACATGAAATAACACATGAATTTATCACAATATCATAGGTTGAAAGATATATCATGTATATATATTCAGGTTAAAAGATGTAACCACGAGATGAACAGAACTCCTCCTCAAAGCAAAGACAAGTCGTTAAGTAGTGTCTCCCATTTCAACCAGCGTTTTTTTTTAATCTTGTACATTACAATCAAAATAGTAGCTTTCTTTCTCCGCTCTATAATAATTGATGAATACGTTCTGAAAAGCCTTTATACATGGCACCTGTTTTTGTCATGTGCGGAGAAATTGCACAAATGAAAAAATTCGAAATATCCGACTTAAAAATCGACCAAAAATGCCGTTTTTGAAGATGATTTCACTATGACATCATCAAAGCGGCCATATTGGATTTGTTACATTTTCCGGTAGAGCTTGACTCAAGGGTATAGTGTGGTAGGTTTCAAACTCCTAGCTCAAGGGCTAAGAAAAATAATTTGGGGGGCCATTTCAGCCCCCCCCCCCCCCTCAGGCCTGGACAGGTCCCAAAACGCCCAGGCCAGATAGGGTTAACGTACAAAAGTGCTACTGGTACACCACTGAAGTGGATACAATATAAATTTATCCATAAGATCCTTGCAAAAAACATGGCTCAAGACAAAAAATATATGCCATGGTTAACATGTATCTTTCATAAATCCCAAGATGACACAATTGAGCACCTTCTGTTTGTATATATACTAAAACTTTCTGGACAGATTTGTTTGACTCGTTTAGGAAAGAGATTATTTGATGAACTACTCACCTGCTTTAGTTTTGTTTGGACAATTTAACGTTGCGCGAAAAAGTAATAAATTCTATTCGGACACCAGTAAAACAATTTATATACCAGAGTGAGACGCAAGGAACTCTACCAAATCTTTACTGGGTTTAAGACTATTAAAAGTATATCATAATTCGGAGAAAATAATATACTCCTCAAACTCTGAATGGTAAATTGTAGGATGTTGTAAAACAGCCGGAGATTTGTTGTTGTGAGAGTTTTTGTGTTAATGTAACAGATATGACACTCTACAAATGTACACATTTGTTATGATACAATAATTATTTTTTCTTGCTCAATCGTTTTGATCTAAAGTCGATTGTGTGTCTGGCAAAATAAATCCAGAAGCTGTTTATTTCCATCTATTTCTGATGTGTCTCCGGTAGGAAAATGACTCACTCGACCGATCAATCAACTTAGATTCAACTACCATTGTGGATGTAATTCGTATAATGCGCCCAAAATCAGATATAGTAATTTTCCGATACTTTATCGAGTACAAGTATGAGCTATCACCTCCTGCTCAGCCATTGGGTTGCGTAAGCTGTGTAAATAAAGTCGATACTTTGTGGTGGTAAACACTGGGAATGGAAACCTGTACCAGAAGCTAACACAAAAACGTTGGGGAACTCCTCTAGTATGCCTGGCGTGTCGGTGAGCAGTCCTGAATGAAAAGCAATAGAATTATTCAGCGATAACTTCGAAGAAGACAAATGAGGTGTTATGTGAAAATGAACCGGGTTGAAAGCAAAGGCTCTTTAAGAACTAGATTTTCGTCATAAATAATTTTCGTAATAATTATAATACATATATAGTTACCTAATTATATGCCACCAGTCATAATTATATCCAGGCCGAGAGACATTCGGAACATGTATTTGTTTTTTGGCGTAATCAACGTTATCGAATCAATAATCGTGAGACCATTCCTTTAGATCAGCACCACCTTAATATGATACGTTAATGGAAGGTGAGACGATGGCAGTTGCATCGAACCCTCATCGAACCCTTATCAGTAACTATGAATCAGATGGGACTCCTGAGTCGATTGAAATGTCAATCTGTCTTGATTGCGTTAACATGTTAGATTGTCCGTGTGAAAAGCCCCTTCGATATAACCTACATGGTGTTATATATGGTGCGGGGTGTGGCGGGAGTCTGATAAAACATTGACGGCTACGGCTGGGCCAGGCCTCCCGATGAAAATTTAAGGCCGAGCAATAGTCAATCATCCCAAGCCCACATTCAACATCATGGTATAGAAAAAAAATCATAGTGATTTTCTGTTAGACCATGTATAGCCGGACCCTTCTATGGTGGGGGGCTAGTTTTAAAAATGGGTAGGTAATGTGCTAGAAGTACTTATAACGGACCAGGTAACTCGTAAAAGAAAACCGAAAATTATGGGGTAGGGGTAACATATTACAACACAGTTCCACTTATCGTAATGTATATGTTGCATTTCCACATTGCACACTCGGAAAGACACCAATACTAACAATTATAGATCATAAAATGTTGCTGTTTTTTAAAGTAATAACTTCATCATCTACCTTCACCTAGTTCTTTCCAAGGTGCACCAAAATCCACAGACAAAATATTTCAATTAAGACACTCGACGCCTCGAATGATAATCAGGCGGCGAATATATACACCATATCCAAACTAAGGCATTTACTTTAACGCGTCGTCCGATCATTATATTAGGCCAAATACCACTTGGACGGCGTGCAAATAAAGTTTTGCATGTTTGATTCACGCTCAATTAGCAAATAGTTACCTACCGTTTACTCTCAGAAATATGGGTTTAAAGTCGTTAATGGCTTGGTCCTCATAGATGATCTGGATTGGAAGTTCGTTTCCATATTTATTTCGAAGAAATCCTGAAATACAGAAAAAAGACGGTTCATCATCTGTGATATCTGGACTATAAAAATAAGAACGACCACTCTTAGACATACATCGGTACTTTTAATATAGAAATGACTACCCTTGGTCACATAGCTCTACGTTTAGTATAGAAATGACTGCGCTTAGACATACATATTGGATATATACGTCTAATTGTTTCTTGGCGAGCAAGGTAGATCAGAGTTGGAGTAATATTATTTGCAAAAGAAGTATTAATACCTATGCATTTCCTGATTAGATCGTATGAAATGCCCCCATCTGCCGTCCCGTAATCGCCGATAACGAATGGATGACCGGGCCGGGGTGATATTTTATCTAGAAAATGTAAATGGAAAAGATAGGTTAGCCTCTGAAATAAAACAAGAAGAAGAAATGTATATCGTACCAACATATTATTGAATGGGCATTACAAAGAGGTCTGTGCCACCAAAAGCCTCCTTTCAAAGTTCCTCAAATTCTGTGATAAATATCGTACATTTACGGCAAAATACGATAGTAGCGTGCAACATCTGCCGCGCTGCGTTTCGAAACTCGTATGGAATTCCGCTTAATTAGGGGGAAGGGAACGTTTGAGCATTATGTGTTTTACATCTCAATGGTGTTCGCGTGAATGAGAAAATGCCCTGGCAAACTACTCGAAAACTCATTTGGATAAAAATAATAATAATGGTCAGTGATTGGGATTTTATATCAAGAACATCATCATGTCTTGCGGACATCATTGGGCACCTTTGACCGCTTATCTTTGTGAGAGACCATCAGTGTTTTTTCATACACATTTGGAATTGGTACAGTCATACGAAATAGGCTTTCCTATTACTACCCCGAAATTCTTCATGATCGATGGCAGAAACACGATACTCACAACATGCTCACAACATTATCTTTTTTTCTATCTCTTTATACATATACATGTACATGTAAAGAAATAGAACTTCATCTCCCGTTCTCTGTATTATATTTTACCTACTTTTCGGAGGAAAGGGAAACAAAGGTTATTCAATATGCTTCTAGGTGTTAACAACTGCAGTAATTCTCACTGTCATCCAAACAACACGGCCTCAAAATGGATACGATTCCACTGACAACAATAAGAGCAGGGATTATTCAACGCCAATAAAAGGTGTTGAAAATGGCCCAATACCATATTGTGATGTTCACTGATATTGTTCGCCAACTCCTGTTTTGGAGATATGTGGATACACAGTAGAGAATTCCTACCAAGTCAGTAAGAGTTGTCGTTCGTTTGGAATTCTGATGGAATTTCCTTCATTTTTTTTATTTGAAAGAGCGAAACTTTCCTTTGTTCTGTTTGAAGCAGAAAAAATGCTTTTAGCATATTTTCATTTATATACAACGATTGGCAGCCTACATGATGTGGAAAAATCGGCCATAAAATTGTTTTTCTCAAAAGCCGTCATTAGACTGGTTCCTTCACTTGGAGAAGACAGGCTGCGACCGGCATCGTCCGCAAAACTTCTGCCAGGTTCTATACTCATTTTCCGCATTGCGAAATATATCTGTTCGAATGACACCCACAGAGCCGAAGAATGAACGATCCTGGTCCAATGGAAGGCGAACCGAACTGATATATCCAATCGGGCTGCTGGAATCATAAGACAAATAATTTGAATTCAAATTCAGTCCGTATCCGCAGCAAAACAAAAGCTGTTACCTGTGTACTGTATGGTCATACAGGAACTTTACTAATCTAAAAGCCATAACGAAGTCTCCAGTCAAGGGGTTTAGAGGAGTATAGCTTGTCTGCTTAAGGTGGCATTAGACCGGAGTTAATCACTCTCTGATCGGTGCCCACGAACTGCAAAGCCTAGAAATTGAACAGCAGATATTCATGGATTTTATAAGCTGTGATTTTTTTCAGCATTTCTGAAAAATCGGGTATTTCAAATTGCAGCAGAGGAGGTTTCAAACTGTACTTCCTGATATTGATTAAGGCCACTCTGGGGAAAGCCTGGTGGCAGGGGACATCATCGGTAGCTATGAGAAGAATTCCCGTTTAAAAGCTGAATTACATTCAGTAGCACCATGTAGGTGTCAATGGCGGCAAGTTGACTTGTCCATGGCAAACTTCTTTCAAGGTTTTTAAAGTTTCATTGTGATGCCAAGTAGAGTGTACATTGAGAGGCTATGGCATTTTTGGTGCTTTTTCTGCTAATACATAACAACAAGCGAAAAGACTGGTTGTCTCATGCTAGGTAGAAACAGTAAATGCGGATTACTTCGCTTACAGCAAAATAGCATACCAGTTTGGTCTATAATACACATGATATCGTAAACGAACGTCAGGAGCGCATTCAGGGAGTAGGTTTATGAAGTGATATGAAAAATGATCGATTTTTTGTAAAAAATCGATCGTTTCTCATATGCTGTGATAAAACTGCATATCTTTGGATTCATAACATGATAGTAAGCTGAAACATTATGTTACACAAAAACGAAAAATGGATAAAGCTCACAACTGATTTTGAACATCAGTTTTGATCAGTTTCCCATAGAGCCTTACTCTAGGCCAACACCTATTCTGTTATTTTCACAGAAATACCCAGCAAAAGCAGTCATGAATATACAGGGTAACCTTATAAGAATACATACCGTACATTTTAAGAGATAACATTTTTTTCAAGATTTGTGAGAGGCAAGTACAACAGCAAGCGCATCCCAGATATGTTGGTCCTTATACAGGTCTACCATTGTTCTCTATGCAGAGAGAAGTCCAGAATAATACATGGCAGAATGTAGTCTATGGGGCTGCTATAAAGTGAACCTACTTTCAATAGTGGTTTGGTGCATAAATGACCACAGCAAATGCAAGCTGGGAACTCGGTAATATATCTTGTCATGATAAAGCAAAATTGCAGCATGGATGTGTGACCAGAATAGTATATTTAGTACGGGTAAATCGAATTGCAAGTGGGTCTTAAATTTTTAACATAAATGAGCAAAAATTCAGTTCGAAAAACTTGTATACAATTCAAAACAATGTGTATAAACTATACTGCTATTCATATTAGCTGGAGACACATCATGAAATTTAATTGACTATCAATAAACTATTTTAAGCTTAAGTACCAGCTTGTGTTCTAGAGAGCCAGTATTTGTTCAGTGATTAGCCCATTGTAACAGAACGATTATAACATGGTACACAGTGAAGACAAATTAGTGTTATCAGGCCTCTTTGCTGCTAAGCTTGGTAATATGGTCAACTGTTAATATGTAGTGTGCGATAAAGCGATAAAACTCTGTGCTTTGAGTAGAAGCTGTATATAAAGTGCTATAATTCAAGTTAACAACACTCGATACATTTATCCTTTGACCCATGCTCTATCCCATACAACAATACCAACACTCATGAGGGCACTTCTCATGTTTAACACCACAGAATTTAAATATCATTACAGAAAAATGTGCATAAGTCTGGTTTACATGTACATGGGTTTATATAGCCAAAGGAGTCTTCGCATAACAGTAGACATTTTGGGTCAAAAAGAAGAAACGTTTCAATATATTCATATCTGTTCACTTTATTTACAGCCTTTCATTAGTAAAGTCAGTCATTTTCCAGTTGACATGATTTGATTTCAAGTTGTCAAATTACAAGCGTCTAGTCCGTCATTCATAATCCAGCCGTCGTCCATTAGAGAATATCCGCGTCCATAATCCAAAGACCTATTCCATATTCTATATAACAGTATTAGCACCAAATTCAAAAAGACAATCATAGTATACATAAACATAGACTTGTTTCCTACAAGAGAGAAGCGGTAAACAGTTTTCAATGATGACGGCAAGACATGATGATGTTCCAAAAATATCAAATCCGTATCGCTGATCAGTATTCTTAATCCATAATATTCGTTGCAAAGTCGTCATCTAAAGAATGATGTATCTCAGTCACGCTTTGATTGTGCGTGTTCATATGAGTACCATGAGGATCTTGAAGTACATGGGTTCATACGGCCCCTAGCCCCGGGTTAAGCGGAATTAGACACAAGTTAGGAAACGTAGCGCCATAGATCTTGCACGCTACGCACGTATTTTGCTATCAGCATGCGATATGTATCGCCAAATTTGAGAAACTTTGAGTGGAGGCGCTTGGTGGAATAGCCCTGTTTTATAAGTTTCTGCAACAATGTGTTGTGACGTTGATTAAAATCGTCACATTTAACACAGGATCTAGCAAATGCTACTAAGCGAGATATGTATACGCCATATGCAGGTCCCACTGGAATATTACTGTCCAGAAAGGGATAGTTGACGATGTCGAAATTGTAATCATCTCTTTTGTCATAAACTCGACGAGAGAGAATGCCCGCTTCATTTTTATAGAGATAGAGATCTAAATATGATGTGCCCGTAGGGCTATCTCTAGTTTCCTTCAAATCCAGTGAAGGTGGATATATATCCTTCACTGCGTCATTTATATAGCGATTATCCACAGCGAGAAGATCGTCTATATAGCGTTTGGTGACTGAGGAGGAACGGGATTTGAACGGATCGGTTTTTGAAAGCGCCTGCATATAGTCATATTCATAAGAGAACAGATACAGGTCAGCCAACAGGGGTGCACAATTAGTGCCCATTGGAATACCTATATGCTGCTGATATATTGTGTTGCCAAATTTCATATAGATATTTTTAATGAGAAATTCAAGCAACTCTATAAACAAAGAAACATCCCATGAATGATATCTCTTGTATGTAGTCGAGCTAAAGAATGCTTTATGGCTTCCGACATTACTATATCTACGATCAGTTTTCTTGAACACAGATACTATTAAAGAACTTATACGGTCAATAAGGTCCTGATGAGGGATTGTAGTATAGAGAGTCGAAAAATCCCATGTGGGTACATGTCTGTACGGTATGTGACCTTTAGCAGCAAGTTCTTCCGTAAGACATTTTGAGTTTTTCAATATCCACATACATTCAACGCCAGAGTTCTTAGAAATAGTGGCGCAATACCTTTCCCAAAATGCTTTCACCTCCTGGAGGGCCCTCGTCAACAGGGTTGAAAGAAACTTGGTGATGCAGCTTCTAGAACTGGTGATTTATGCATTTTGGGAGTCCAGTATAGTTTTGGTATGTCGTTATGATTGGTTGGAAGACAAATACCTCTTTTCCTGAGAAACTTTTTGTGATTGTTAAATGAATCTTCCAGAGTAAATGCAGTTTGGGAGTAAGTAGACGTATTTGATGAAGATATGTCTACACTCAATTCTTTAACCAGCACCTGGTAATAGTAATATTTACATATGAATATTATATTATTCGGAGCCTTGTCTGCTGGGACTATGACGAATTTACTCTGGAGATTTGCTAGAACTTCTTGCGAATTGAGGTTTCTCAGTACTTGTTTTGCTTGGGGAAGAGTACTTCTGTCAATATGGCGGATTGTTTCAACGACCTTGCTCTTAGTGAGGTCCAGCCAATCAGCGAGTATTGTAGGTCCAACTTTTTCTCGCTTAGACCAATCAATAACGTATTGTTCCAATGCAGACAGGACTATCTTCTGGTCGGCCTTCTGATCGGCCTTCAGATTTATTCTTCTTGGCTCTCTATATTTAGGTCCTTTCATCAGGAGTAATTTCAGATCCTTATCACTCACCACTTCAAGGTCACCAGTCACAATATGTTTGTATGGTGTATAGATAAAGTTCGACGATTCACAATCACAACTATAGCCTCCTGACGTGTATAAGTTCCAGTCAAACTCCTTGACAGCATTGGAGTAATTGAATATTTTGGTGGCTATAGATTTAGTATACTTATATGAAATGCAAGGAGGTTCTGTGAACTTAAAATAGTTTGGTACAGTGTTGCGTACCTCTGGATCATTCAGGATTCGAGGTAAATTAATGATGTCCAGTCCTTTATCTAAGTAGTTGAGTTTCAAGAAAAGTCGATCTTGAGATGTTTCGATTATGTTCACTGGACGATACAACCTAAAATACGCTATATCTTGACATACTTTACTGATTTTTGGCGGTAATATATTTCCTGAAGAGGCAGATTGTTGTATATCTCTGGCTATTTGATTTAAAGCTCTCAGAGGTAACACATACAGAACTGTACGTAAGCTATGTATACTATTGGGTGTGTTAGTTCAACCCACTAAGTAATTTAAAGTGATATGATCGTGAATCATCGAACTATTAAACTTTCGCCAACCATGGCTGCGTTGTCTCCGTTGATGGGGTTTAATTAGTTGGGTAATGTTGGATATATTTGAACGGCGGTTTATAGCATTGCCGAACCCACTGACATTATCATTTAAACCAAACGGAAACACTGACCCAAGTTCTAGCATCCAGAATAATTCCCGCTCTCGGATTTTTCTCTCGAATCCAAAGGGGGAATCCTTAGTAGATGGATAGACAACGTCTATGATCTGAATACTAAAGTTATCCCAGCCATGGTCGGGTCCAGAAAAATGTTTACCTATAAGCAATTGCTTTTTCCTAACGGATATTCTGTGACCGTTCACCCTAAGATGGAGTCTTTGGGTGGTCTTGCCAACATACTGTTGACCACACTTCTTACAGGAAACTAAATAAATACAGTTTGTAGTAGAACAACTAAGATCAACATACGAGTTAACAGAATATGAGTTACCAGTTAACGCGAAACTAAATGAAGCCGAAGTATTAAAGAGTGGACACGTGAGACATCCACGATGTCCACACTTAGAAATTTTGCAATTATTACATGAAGAATTAGGTGCTAAACAATCATCAAGCGCAATATTACAAGGTTTGATGTCGTGGTCAGAAATATATCTGTCATTTGGATTGAAAAAGGTCTTAGTGCATTTCGAACTATTAGAGACTCGGCCGAGAAACCTGCACTAAGGTTCCTCGGGTCTGTCTTAATACTATTTGTTTCTGTTTTATCCATCATGAGTGTTGGGTGTGCAGGGGCCCGGCCTCGGGGACAACTTGCCCACCAGCAGAATCCAGGCAACACAGGTTAAAATTACAAGCGTCTAGTCCGTCATTCATAATCGAGCCGTCGTCCATTAGAGAATATCCGCGTCCATAATCCAAAGACCTATTCCATATTCCATATAACAGTATTAGCACCAAATTCAAAAAGACAATCATAGTATACATAAACATAGACTTGTTTCCTGCAAGAGAGAAGCGGTCAACAGTTTGCCGGCAAGACATGATGATGTTCCAAAAATATCAAATCCGTATCGCTGATCAGTATTCTTAATCCATAATATTCGTTGCAAAGTCGTCATCTAAAGAATGATGTATCTCAGTCACGCTTTGATTGTGCGTGTTCATATGAGTACCATGAGGATCTTGAAGTACATGATCTAGCAAATGCTACTAAGCGAGATATGTATACCCCATTTACAGGTCCCACTGGAATATTACTGTCCAGACGGGATAGTTGACGATGTCGAAATTGTAATCATCTCTTTTGTCATAAAGTCGACGAGAGAGAATGCCCGCTTCATTTTTATAGAGATAGAGATCTAAATATGATGTAGTTTCCTTCAAATCCAGTGAAGGTGGATATATATCCTTCACTGCGTCATTTATATAGCGATTATCCACAGCGAGAAGATCATCTATATAGCGTTTGGTGAATGAGAAGGAACGGGCTTTGAATGGATCGGTTTTTGAAAGCGCCTGCATATAGTCATATTCATAAGAGAACAGATACAGGTCAGCCAACAGGGGTGCACAATTAGTACCCATTGGAATACCTATATGCTGCTGATATATTGTGTTGCCAAATTTCACATAGATATTTTTAATGAGAAATTCAAGCAACTCTATAAACAAAGAAACATCCCATGAATGATATCTCTTGTATGTAGTCGAGCTAAAGAATGCTTTATGGCTTCCGACATTAATATATCTACGATCAGTTTTCACACACTTCTGTGATAACCAATACATCAGACCTGTATTGTGATCATTCAAAGCCCGTTCCTCCTCATTCACCAAACGCTATATAGACGATCTTCTCGCTGTGGATAATCGCTATATAAATGACGCAGTGAAGGATATATATCCACCTTCACTGGACTTGAAGGAAACTACAGATGACCCTACAGGCACATCATATTTAGACCTATATGTCTATAAAAATGAAGCGGGCCTTCTCTCTCGTCGAGTGTATGACAAAAGAGATGATTACAATTTCGACATCGTAAACTATCCCTTTCTGGACAGTAATATTCCAGTGGGACCTGCATATGGCGTATACATATCACGCCTAGTAGCATTTGCTAGATCCTGTGTTAAATGTGACCATTTTAATCAACGTCACAAAACATTGTTGCAGAAACTAATAAAACAGGGCTACACCGCCAAGCGCCTCCACTCAAAGTTTCTCAAATTTGGCGATATATATCGCATGCTGATAGCAAAATACGAGCGTAGCGTGCACGATCTATGGCGTTACGTTTCGTAACTTGTGTCTAATTCCGCTTAACCCGGGGCTAGGGGCCGTATGAACCCATGTACTTCAAGATCCTCATGGTACTCATATGAACACGCACAATCAAAGCGTGGCTCAGATACATCATTCTTTAGATGACGACCTTACAACGAATATTATGGATTAAGAATACTGATCAGCGATACGGATTTGATATTTTTGGAACATCATGATGTCTTGCCGGCATCATTGAAAAATGTTGACCGCTTCTCTCTTGCAGGAAACAAGCCTATGTTTATGTATACTATGATTGTCTTTTTTGAATTTGGTGCTAATACTGTTATATGAACATTTTATTAGATTATCACAACCAAATAGTCTGGCAAACACTAGAGACTAGAGTACATGTAATAATACACCTGATATAACTTGAAGGGGCCTGCAGCTTTATTGACACAAGCGAATAACAGGCTCCTTTTTTCAAGCGGAGTATAAGGTTTCATATTTTTTGGCCAATGATGGACAGTGACCAAGAAAATACAGTCAGTCAGTTCACGTAGTCAGTAAGCGCAGATGGTGAAGTTAGAAGACTGATCAACTATGTTCATGTTCAGTTAACGCATACAATGTAACCAAGACCACAGAATAATTAAATTTACTCAAATGTTTATCATTGCATATTATTTGACTGTGGAACGTCACATTTGTACAAGTTTAACTTGAATTTTCATTATCGCAATAAGAAGAAAACATTTTAGAATGCAAAGGAATTAACTTACAGCTCCAGCCATATCCTAATCATCTTCAATGAACTGGAATACATGTACATCGAAATGCAACTTGTCTCAATGCAAATTTGTCAATTTTCTTTTTTTTTAAGCGCGCCCCCATTTGAGTCGCCAAAATCATGCCATTAGAGCAACCCTAAAAACACCAAAACCATTTCAGCCCTGTGTCTATCCTACAGGATCACAATGCCCAAAGTTCGTGAAAATCAAAGCAGCAGTTGGTAAAAAATCGTGTCAGAAAGGGTTATTATATTTAGGACTACAACGCCATCTAGTGATCATATGATACATGCAAATGCAATCAGGCAAATTCTCCAGGCCTAGGGAGATGGCAACTAAAGTTTGAGACAAAAATATCCAATGGTTTTTGAGATATGGACGTTTCAAACGGCGTTGGCGGCGGTCCTACAGGATCACAATGCCCAAAGTTCGTGAAAATCAAAGCAGCAGTTGGTAAAATATCATGTCAGAAAGGGTTATTATATTTAGGACTACAGCGCCATCTAGTGATCATATGATACATACAAATGCAATCAGGCAAATTCTCCAGGCCTAGGGAGATGGCAACTAAAGTTTGAGACAAAAATATCCAATGGTTTTTGAGATATGGACGTTTCAAACGGCGTTGGCGGCGGTGCCAATTCCGCGGCCACTAATTGCAAAAGGAAATGAATTACAGCTCCAGTCATATCATACTATTGTTCAGCAATCTGGAATTAACCAATATACAACTTTTCTCTATTTAAATCGGTCAATTTTCATTTTTTGTAAACATCACTTTTTGAGTTACCAACATCGTGTCCTTATGGTCATTCTAACGCCACCAGAACCATTTCAGCTGTGTGTCTGTCGTACAAGATCACTATACCCAAATTTCGCAAAAATCGAAAAAGCCGTTGAAAAAAAAATCGCGTCAGAAAGGTTAATAATGTTCATAACTACATCCCCATCTAGTGATCAAATAAAAACACGAAAGCACAACCAGAAAAAAATCCCCAGACCTAGCTTGATAGCAAACAAAATTTATCTAAAAAATCTCAAACGGTTTCAGAGATATGGACGTTTGAAATGGCGACGGCGGCGGCGGAGCAGTTTCCCGGTAATACATATGAGCATCCACTTTGTGGAAATGCTCTAATAAAACTGTGTTAGATAATGCAATGATAAGTGGGATGTAAATATTACATTTTCGACATGCCCATCTTGGAAGTTTCCAAGACAGGTACATTGTATCATCAAATACCTAAACAAAATATCATTTGTATATAGACTACACATGTGATATGAGGAAAATAATGCGGTTAATTTCTGCCAATTTGGAGTGGTCACCAACCGTAAATATTTACTGAACTTCCACGTGCACTTCTATTTCACATCAGTGTCCAATTGCTGCAGATAAAATGATTTAATTTTCATAATTTCCAGTTGTATGTATCACGTTATCAAATATTATACACCTCTGTCATTATACTTGCTATGTTGTGAAATGTTAGGTAATAAAATTCATATGTTTGATTGAATTAGACAGTATATTTTTCTCATATATTAATTATATGAGTTTCATTTTTTAGATAATATATATTGAATAGTATCGTTATATTCAATTTCATGTGAAGTGTATATCTCCAATTATGAAATATAACCGAAATATTTGTCCAGGTCCATACCACCGTATATTGAAAGTTCGCAAATGAATGGTTTCAATTTGCGACTGATGCCCCAGTGTGGTGTACATGTATATAGTGAAATATAATTTAATTATTTGATTATCTGTGTAGTACATACTCCATACTGTATCATAAAGGCCTGTCCAAACTGCCCCATCTAACGTCAACATATGTTAAATTTCACAGCAAATGTACTAGGCATATGACTGAAATATATGGGAAATGATGCACGTTTACAAGCGATGGCAAATGATAAAGTAACGACGTTCGTTTATTACAGTAGGGAATACAATATCATCCTTGTGTCGCTGTGTGTACTTGTCCTTTAAATGCATACCTCTCATATCCATCTTTCCAATGAAACATCATACGTGTATACGGATCATGCTGTGTGTGTTAGAAATATGCAAATAATATCAACACATACTAAGATTTAAAGGTCTCTTTAATCCTTTGTAAATATAATAATTATATTCACCTTACATTCTCGAGTGATGCTAAATACTATCAAATCAAGGTTTTCTTGTAGTGTAAGTACACGTTCATGTGACACAGATCGTCTCCATTTGTCGAGGAGGCCCAGCACAATTTGAGCGAATTGAAATTTCCTCCTGATGGTTTCTAGCGGAGCCACACGTTACGCTAATCACTATTCAAAAATAGTCAAACCGACTCATTTTTCCAGCGTAGCAACCTGTCGTGCACATTAGTTCACCTAAAGCTATACGCCATATGTCTAAAAACGTTTGAACGTATTCTCTGAAATGTGAACGTTGACATTTAGGGAAAGCGAAAATGGAATATTCCTACGAAGTAGGCTCTCATTTGCAAATTGTCCGGTAATGAGTGGGTGAGTGAGTCAGTCCATCCAAATCCTTTCAGTACGCGTCGGAGTCCTAATGCCTACCCAACTTCGTAGGTTCTGTGACGTTCTGTGACTGCAATGTATGAAAAAAGTGCTTACCTAAAATTTCGAGTACCAACCCTGTTGCTACTTCCGTAGATATGTGAAAATCCAGTATCCGAGCAGAATAATTCTTCACTTCTACGCCTTCCATGTTGAATGTATGGTAATATTTATATATTGAAGCAAACACGTTGTTCAAGCACTAAACTTTGATTCATATGCATATAACGGTGCTATCTTGTACCCTATACCGTACTCCACTTCAGGATTACCGCGTACACGTTGTAGCTTTATGTACCCATCCTATATAATAACTACTAGGTCAGTAGTTTTTTAGGTCAACCAACTAGGCATATCATATGACTCCAAGCTAAAAAAAGTGGTGATACTACACCTTGTGAGCTTGGTGATGTGAAGTCAGAACGCTAGATATGAGGGTTATATATAGATAAATATATTGATAAGAGTCGTTATATATAGATAAATATATTGAAAAGAGTCGTTTTCAGATCTGGAAATATGGTATGAGAAAATAACATACAACCTTCTTGACTTTCTACGGCAGTATATTCCGACAACATTTTCTAAATTTGTTCTTCTCAAGAATTATTGTACAGACGTAATGACATGATTTATATACCGTACTGGGTATACGTTGTCACTAAACAACAAATCCCTGGTTTCACATGGTCAACATGCTATACTGGTCTATAAATTTCTGTACATAATTAAAGCTATACAAAGTGAAATCGATAAAAGAAGCTAGCAACTCCTACGTGTACATACACAATGTATAATACAAGCTAATTCATGTTGAAAACGACGTTAAATCCTACTCACTCACTCACTACTAGCTGATTCATTGGCTCTGTTCTTTCGGCTACCTTGATGTAGGGGCGCAACTCACAAAGGATGATTACCCCAAGAACCTTAAAAGAGCTTGAAAGAAGGAGTGTAATGTAAAGCGCATTCGCTAATATGCTGGCTCACTGACACAAAGCAATGGCTCGCATTATTAATCTGTATTGTGACAAGCAGCCAGAGGATGCCAAGTCCCCCGCCGAAATGGCAGCAATATTTTTTAGCATTGTTGGTCTCGAGGGGATATACATGAGGGAGGCAACTGCTATACTTCATAGGCGTTGGATGCGGAGGGTCTTAATTCTGCCTTCCCAAGTTTTAAAATCAAGTTAGAACGGTTGACTGAACATTTTTTGCTTCTGTACGTTAGCTTCCATGCAATGAAGCATGGAAATTATGTAACCGAGAAGCGACCCCAAGTGACATCTCAAGGCATATTATCTGAAATACCAAATTTGACAGGAAGCTGAATGCATCCTCAACCTATTGTCTGGAAACCAAGTTTTAAATTTGCCACCAGGTGTCGCAACCTGTAGGTGCAAGTGGGCGAAATGCAATTCCAAGGATCATCTCATGACATGGTGTATCAGCATACAAACTTTGGGAAGAATCTGAACAGGGGGTTATTGCCCGGAAACCAAACTTAGATTTGTATGCACAAGTGTGCGAAACACAATCCCAAGTGACATCTTATGACACATGAATACCAAATTTGAGAAGAATCCGATGAGCAGTTGTCAAATTATTGCCAGAAACAAATTTCAGTTTTTTCCACCAGGTGTCGCCACCACTATGCAAAAGCAGGTGAAATACAATCTCAAGGGACATATCATAGCATGGTACCTGCATACCAAATTGGAGAAAAACCTGATGAGCGAAATCAAATTTAGATTCGACACGAGGTGGTGCTACCTGTAAGCACAAGTGGGCGAAACGCAATCCTAAGCGACATCATATGTCATGATATATTCATACCAGATTTAAGAAGAATCTGACGAGTGGTTCTCAAGTTATTACCCGGAAACAAATCTGGTATTTCGCCACCAAGTGGCACCACCTGTAAGTAAAAGTGAGCGAAACGCAATCCCACGCAACATCTCCTGGCATGATACATGCATGCTAAATTTGAGGAGATTCCGATGAGCATGTAGTTCTCAAGTTCTTGGCCAAAAACAAATCTCAGATTTTGTCATCAGGTGGCGTCACTTTCTGAGCAGAAGCGGATACTGCACTCCCAAGCAACATCTCATGGCAAGGTACAATGTATATGCATGCCTAATTTGGGAAGAATTTGATGAGCAATTCTCAAGTTATTGCCCGGAAACCAAATTTTGACACCTGATGGCGCCACCTATAGGCGCAAGTGGGCGAAATGCAATCTCAAGCGACATCTTAGGTCATGGTATTACCCGGAGACAAATTTGGGATTTTGCCACCAGGTGGCGCCACCTGTAAGTGCAAGTGAGTGAAAGGCAATCCCATGCAACATCTCCTGGCATGGTACATGTAAATGCATGCTAAATTTGAGAAGAATCCGATGAGCATGTAGTTCTCAAGTTCTTGGCCAAAAACAAATCTCAGATTTTGTCATCAGGTGGCGTCACTTTCTGAGCAGAAGCGGATACTGCACTCCCAAGCAACATCTCATGGCAAGGTACAATGTATATGCATGCCTAATTTGGGAAGAATTTGATGAGCAGTTCTCAAGTTATTGCCCTGAAACCAAATTTTGAGCAACATTTCAAAGCGTTTCAAAGTTATTGCTTGCAGCACAAAAGAACGGAAAGAATCTTGGCGCCACCTACAGGCAGATCTTTCTGAAACGCAATACCAATCAACATCTTGTCACAAGGAATGCATATGCAACTAGATACAGTCGATCGAATACGATTGGAGGCATGCCTTTTGCATCTTTAGTAAAGGAAACATTCATCATTTGTGAAGAAAGTAAAAATGTAAAACTTAGGAAAAACATCATTAACATGGCCCCATAAGATAACTTGAGGGTATCCACAAACCAAATTTAAAAGAATCCATTAAGGTCCAACAGTTACTGTCCGGAAATGCAATTTTACCTTGGCCCTAAGGTAGCGCCATGTGTAGGCAGATAGGCATAAAAAATAATCTCAACCGAGATCTTGAAGCAAGATCCCTTGACATTGGAAATAGAAAATTTTAACTTGGCCTACAGGTGGCGCCACCTATGAGCAGATCGAAAAGAAAAACAATACCAAGTGAAACCTTCAGGTAAGGTACATGTATACCAAGTTCATTATTACATGTAAGTATTAAAAAGTTATTGTCTGGAAACAATTTTAAATTTACCCCCAGGTGGCACCACCTATAAGTGGATCGGCATGAAAAACAATGCCAAACGAGAAATTGAGGCGAGGTACCTACACACCAAATTTGGAATAAATCGGTTCAGGTTTTTAAAAGTTATTGTCTGGAAACACTTAACTTAGCTTTCCGGTAGTCCCCCTATCAACATGAAAAACATTCTCAAGCCAGATCTTGAGACAAGGTACCACCACACCAAATTTGGAAAGAATCCTTAAGGTTTTCAAAAGTTATTGTCTGGAGATGCAATTTAATTTGGCCCAAGGTGGCGCCACCCAGAAGCGGATTGGCAAGAAAAACAATTCCAAGCAAAAATATATACATGTAGACAAGGGATCCATTTACCAAATACAAAAACATCGGTCTGTGCCTGATAAATTGAAACCTTTTGGGGTTGCAATTATCCCAATATTATCCCAATATTGCAGACAACACACAAATTTCAGCTTCTGCCAAGATATATTGGAGATATATATGCTCAAACACAATATATGAGGGTCGGGCGAGGGCTAGTTTGGGAGATAGACGGTGCGGCTCGGCGCCCTGGGGATGGGGACATGCTCTTCTTGAGGGTAGTGGTAGGTGTGCTGACATGAACGCCATAGAAAGCTCCCTGTACATGAAACAACCACACTGACAACTGCATGCCATCATCTATCACAGTCCGAAAAACCACAAGGTGAAATTCAATTCAATTCAGGAAATTGATCATATGCACAGTGTGCACCCAAACTTTAGGAACTCAGTTGTAATTAATATAGTAAGTTACACTGTGGACACAAATGGTTCCTGCAGAAGCTTTAGGGTAAATCATATGATGTGAGATACAATTATTTGATAACAAAATTGAAGAAAATGTTGTCCTTCATTTAAGACGACACGAAATTTAAAAAAAACAGGGGTTCGGTACTGCGGGGATTTCCCCGGCAGTTATTTCATATTATACTTCTGAAATATAATAAGGTTCATGCAAAAGCTTTAGTGTAAATCATATGATGTGGAATAGAATGATTTCATAGCAAAGTTGAAGGAAATGTCCTTCATTTAAGGCGACACAAAATTCAAAACTAACACAGGTTTGGTACTGCGGGATTCCCCCGCCAGTTATTTCATATTATACTTCTGAAAAAAAATATGGTTCCTGCAAAAGCTTTAGTGTAAATCATATGATGTGGAATAGAAGGACTGGACAGCAAATTTAACAAAATGGTGTTCTTCATTTAAAGCGACATGAAATTCAAAACAGCGAGAAGCGGAAGAAAGAAGAACAAATGACAAACGCATTTAGGCATTTAGGGATGCCTAATTATTAGACAAAGCATTTGGAAATTATCGCTTGTGAAGAATTTGAATGGAAACCACGGACATGAACAGAAGATTGGAACAAGGCCCAGTGGCGCCACCTTCAGGTGGATCTTGCTGAAACGCAATACCAACCCATGTCTGGTCACAAGGAGTGTATATGCTAAATTTCGAAGGAATCCGACAAATCTTTTGGAAGTTATCGCCTGCGAAGGATTTGAACAGACACAGACACAAAGACAGCAAGACCCATTTTAACTGGAACGGGCATGAAGAAGCGAAACTCAGTGGCGCCACCTTCAGGCAAATGTTATCGAAATCCAGTACGCAACCGCGTTTTCTCATAAAGAAAGTGTGTGCCAAATTTCGAAAGAATCCAAGAAAGCGTTTGGAAGTTATCGCTTGTAACTGACATCCACGGACACAAAGAGACAAGATTCATATTGACCCAGTGCCGCCACCTTCAGGCAGATGTTGCTGAAATGCGATACCGACTGGTGTCTTGTTGCAAGGAATGCGTATGCTGAATTTCGGAAGAATCCAACAAAGCGTTAGGAAGTAATCATTCGAACAGACATGCACGGACATGCACGGACACATAGAAGCAAGAACCATTTTGACCCAGTGGCGCCACCTTCAGGCAGATGTTGCTGACATGCGATACCGAATGGCGTCTTGTCGCAAGGAATGCGTATGCCGAATTTCGGAAGAATCCAACAAAGCGTTAGGAAGTAATCATTCGAACAGACATGCACGGACATCCACGGACACAAAGAGACAAGATTCATATTGACCCAGCGCCGCCACCTTCAGCCAGATGTTGCTGAAATGCGATACCGACTGGTGTCTTGTTGCAAGGAATGCGTATGCTGAATTTCGGAAGAATCCAACAAAGCGTTAGGAAGTAATCATTCGAACAGACATGCACGGACATGCACGGACACGCACGGACACATAGAAGCAAGAACCCAGTGGCGCCACCTTCAGGCAGATGTTGCTGAAACGCGATACCGACTGGCGTCTTGTCGCAAGGAATGCGTATGCCGAATTTCGGAAGAATCCAACAAAGCGTTAGGAAGTAATCATTCGAACAGACATGCACGGACATGCACGGAAACATAGAATCAAGAACCATTTTAAAGTCCCCGGCCGCGTTGCGGCGGGGGACAAAAACATGACAGCGATATACTATTATATGCATACATGTATGAAATGAAGTGGGCCTTCTTTCTCGTCGACTGAGAATGATTATAATTGCGACATCGTAAATTATCCCTTTTTGGATAGTAATATTCCAGTGGGACCTGCATATGGCGTATACATATCTCGCCTAGTAGCATTTGCTAGATCCTGTGTTAACTGTGACGATTTTAATCAACGTCACAAAACATTGTAGCAGAAACTTATGAAACAGGGCTATACCACCAAGCGCCTCCACTCAAAGTTTCTCAAGTTTGACGATACATACCGTATGCTGATAGCACAATACGAGCGTAGCGTGCACGATCCATGGTGTCACGCTTCGTAACTTGTCTAATTCCGCTAAACCCAGGCCTGGGGGCTGTATGAACCCATGTACTTAAAGATCCGCATGGTGCTCATACGAACAGACACAACCAAAGCGTGACTGAGATACATCATTCTCTAGATGACTTTACACCGAATATCACATGGATTAAGAATACTGATCAGCGATACGGATTTGACATTTTTGGAACATCATAAGGTCTTGCTGGCATCATTGAAAATTGTTGCCCGCTTCTGTCTTGCATGAAACTAGCCTATGTTCATGTATACTGTCATTGTCTTTTTGAATTTGGTGTTAATACGGCTGAATTATGAATAACGGACCAGACGTCTCCAATTGTAATAAATCAAAATAGTTAAGCATGTGTTCGTATTTTATTGGGACGTAATATTAGGATCACCGACTACGATTCCAAAACTGTAGTCTACGTTTTAAACTGTAGTCTTCGTTACGTTATTATCTTTGCGTATTGCGGAAAACAATATGAACAGATTCATATTCAAGATTTATTCACAATATATATACAGCAAAATAATAATTCTAGTCATTGTTTTCTGCCGTTGAGCCTGCATATTAGAGAATGTAATTTACACTTAACCCTTCCTATCGTCTTTTTATCTTTTTTACAACGTTCAATAGGGTAATCAGGCTTTGAAAGATGTCAAGGATATCATATTTATTGACAAAGTGCGCGCCTGTCTCAATGTTAGCGACATGTCTTACACGTATGGATAACTAGCTTCTTTGCTGTTCTCACATTTTGAAGCTTTAATTACGTATAGAAGTTTAAAGACCAGATTAGCATGTAAAACCATGGATTTTTTGTTCTCCACTATACGCTATATAAACCATGCCATGCAAATATTCATTGAAATACAAGCGTGCAGTCCGTCATTCAATATTCAATCGTCGTTCATTAAAGAATTTCCGCGTCCATAATCCAAATATCTAGTCCATATAACAGCATTATCACCAAATAAAGCATGAGATTGATCTAATCAAAACCCGTCGGCTTTCCCCAAGCGATCGAGACCCATGTGTAGTGTGAATTGGGGAAGACATAGTATTATGTGGGATGATCAAGCTAAAGGTAATTTACAATTTGCAGTGTATGGATGTATTAACAGATCAGTGTATGGAGTATAGAACTAAGCATGCTAAGTATTACAGTTCTGCAGATATAGTTGGTTAAATTCAAGCATATAGGACAGAAAGATTAATATATCTGTAAAGGGGTATAATTCTGTAAAATATGGGTCGAGGGGAGACAGTTTCGATAGGCAATTGACTTAGCACTAGATAAAATAGTGATGAAAATTTGGTGGTTATGTCTCCAGTGGATTTGCCTAAAATGCGGTAACGGACGGACGTACATGGCGTCGACAATACTCCAAGGCCAAAATGGCCGAGGGGTAAGAATACAAGTAGATAAATAAGTTTCCAAAATTTATCACATGTACTAAACACGGATACATTGAACTGCAGATCACAAAATTGGAGATTATTACATCAAAAAGGGGCATAACTCCATGAATTACGGGCCGAGACAACTATTTTTTTTGTAGATATCTAGACTACAACTGGATAAAAAGTTTCCTAATAATTTTGTAGCTGTACCAAACACAGTTAATTATATATAACTCGTTACATTCAAGCCTATATCACAAAATGTGAGATAAGGTTTTTTTTTGGCTTCTAGAATACAACAATATAAATGTTTTGAAAATATAGTAGCTATTTCGAACACAGTTCTGCAGATTTATTTGGTTACATTCAAGCATATAAGACAGAAATAGAAATTAATATATATGTAAATGGGCATAACTGTAAAATATGGACCGATTATATTATAAAATATAATCCTAGGGTAGTTTTCTGCAATAGCGAAGCGGTCAACCGTTTCCAATGATGCCGGCAAGATACCATGATGTTCCTAACGTATCGAATCCATAAGGCTGATCAGAATTCTCAATCCATGTGATTTTCGTTTAAAGTCGTTATCTATTGAATGATGTATCTCATACTTGATTGTTCCTATTTATATAGCACAATGAGAATGTTGAATATTGGTTCGCACACGGAGTTAAACGTACAGTTGTGATTTGAAGGATTACATCATAGTTTTGTGATAGCTTCACGAAAGGAACTTTACCTGCTCCAACATATGATACCTGTCACACTTTACTGCGATCAGCCGTCGGCCGCTTTGCGCTCCCGCACTTTGACATTTTTCACCAAAGCGCAGTGACATCGCCGAAAATTGTGAAATCCATGACACCGGGTAGCCTACAGTAGCTTACAGTACGTTCTTGACTCGCTTTTTACGCTCTCACTGCGACCCTATACGTTCCCAGTTTGATCATCAGTGCGCTCTCAATGCGCTCCCACTGCGCTCTGTGTGCTCTCAGTGCGCTCTCGGTGCGTCCAAGTCGCTGCCGCTGCGCTCTCACTACGCTGTCAATACCTTTGCAACTCGTTCATTGCGCATGATGGTGACAAGGGCCTGGTCATCCTGTGCCTGTTGTGCTTGCATATGTGCTAACTGCTGTACAATTAGCACATTCTGCCTGTCTGCGGCCATGGTGAAGAGCAGATGCACACTGATTGTGTAAAGACGATGGAGCTGTATTTGTACCAAAATGTGTGAGTGGGGGTCAGTGGAAGTGGGATCGTAATAAGAACGCACTGTGAACCTATCGCAAACGTCGGAACAACGCCTTGGACGTATAACGAGCGTCATATTCTCAGTGGCAGCGCAGTGTGAACGTAGAATGAGCGAAAACAAGCCCAGAAAGCGTAGTAGAAGTGTAGTAACAGCGCAATAAGAACGGAAGAGGCACGTATTGAGAGCCCAATTAGCGTACAGCAGTCGCACACCAGTCGCAGGGGACGATTTCTGCGACCCCAAGTGGCTTCTATGCGTTGTTGCTACGTCCACGATATGCTCATGTAGTTCGCTTTGCGCTGCCATGGCGACTGTACTGCGACTCTATAACGAATATTATGGATTAAGAATACTGATCAGCGATACGGATTTGATATTTTGGAACATCATGATGTCTTGCCGGCATCATTGAAAATTGTTGACCGCTTCTCTCTTGCAGGAAACAAGCCTATGTTTATGTATATTTTTGTCTTTTTGAATTTGGTGCTAATACTGTTATATGGAAATGGAATAGGTCTTTGGATTATGGACGCGGATATTCTCTAATGGACGACGGCTGGATTATGAATGACGGACTAGACGCTTGTAATCACACCGTTTTCGTCAGAGGTCCGACCCGCTGCGCTTGTTTTGTGCATGCACAAAACAAGTTTTGTGCATGCACAAAACAAGCGCCGAGGTTTGACGCTCAAGGTAGCTCATGGCGACCCTCTCCCGTCCTTGACAGTTTCCACTGCATCACCAAATCGTTCTCGGAGACCTTACTGCACTTTGTCTGACGCTTTCATACTTTTCAGGTCGTAGTGGGAGCGCCAGCCTGATCGCGGGTGAGTGTGACAGTGCTATAAACTTTCTTTACCAGATGTACTAAGCGCTCCGAGGTAAAGTCTTAGTCCTTGATGTGGAATAGGATCTAGCTTCGCCAAGTTGGACTTACTCGCACCGTTACAATAGAGCCAGAACGAACATGTGATCGATGCAAATGGAGAAGTGTTCACTGGGTATGTGTACGTTATGAAAATCATGTACATGTGCAATGAAAAAACAATATATACTTGAGGTAAGCAGTACGTTTGGTGTAAGTTAACAATAAGTATGCATAAGCAGTACCTATCTTGTGAGGATTTTCTTCCTTTAATATAGCTATATTACTTCAGGTGGATCATTCAATAGATACATGTATGCCAAGCCTATCTTTGGAAGGTTTATAAGAAGTATTAATAATAAAGAAAGAAGTGCAATTGATTTTGGTGTATACTTTAAATATGTGTATAATATATAAATAGAATACATGTATTAGATTGTTTTTTGTTAAACTTGTGTGATAGGGCTATGCATATGCAATTATAGAGCATTTGTGTTTGTTCAAACTGCGTCGCAGCATATAGTAAGATAAACACAACAAGATCTTGATCAGTGGGCATGCAATGCGAGATTCATTATACATTCATTATTCATTTCATCATTCATTATTATTCATTCATGGTTGTAGCATTCCCGGGTAACTTACTGAGTGACAGAGGAGAATCATTACCATTATATTAGCCTCCCTTTCACCAGCACATGCATCAGTACAGTTTGAGTTATCTACCTTATTCAATGACATATTTCCCTTGTTTCAACGATGAAATGTCATTCCCAAATCTTTTGATGTTGTAAATGTGAAATATTTTTGTTCAATATTTCTCTCCAATTTAGCCTCGATATAGACAGGCCATAGGTCCCTCAGGTTAATCGAATGAAGTCCGCCGAGTACCAAGATCAACAAGATATATCATGTCACCTATGTCACTTTGGTTTTTGTTTCACATATTGCGCTATGACAAAAACACCATAAGGCGGTCTCCCACATCATCGTGAATACCTATCATTGCATTTCCAGGTACATCAGATATGCCTGTTATGTTTCTCTGCCTTAGATTCACGGTCATTTCAAATTCCTTTGATTGAATTCTTATGTCAGATGTTTTTCTCCATGTTCACTCAAAACAGGCAGGCCACATTAACTTCTTTCCGCTTTATCACGATGCCCCAAATGATTGAGAAATCTTGGAATTTTGCAATTTTTGGGACATAGATATATCAGATGGTGAAGATATTCACTGTACTACTGCCCTCATAAATGAAATTTTCATTTTGGCTTCTCAATGCTTCAAGACCAAATGTGAGGATTTAATAATCGCCCGATAAGAATCCTTTAATATAATAAAGGACCTGGTGCAGTTTGATAAGATTTTGGCCCCTATGAGGTGCAGTTTGGAGTGACAAAATGATATATCACATAAGAATAACATTTTTCAGTTCGCGTAAATTACATGATCTTGTCATATGCTCTGAACATTTTGTGAACTCTGGGTGTTGCGGTTTTTTAATAACATCATCTTGAATAAGTGAATTTGTGCAAAATTGTCTATTTTAGGTAAAAACAGCACATCTCTCTCTCTGTAAACATATGAAGCTAGTCCAGAAGCAAACATATGTTTAAGCAGCACGAACTAATGACATGGTCAGTATTTCGGGGTTAAGTTTATGTTGGTTCTCCACTGGCTCCATATGCCAGTGTGCTGTTTTCACCTTAAAGTAGAAGATTTTGCACAAATCCACTACTTCACGGTGTTGTTATTAAAAAAAACCATAAGACCCAGGGCCTACAAAATATCCAGAGCATTAAAAGAAGATAATATACTTTACGCTAACTACACAATTTTTTTCATGACTGATATTTCATTTTGCCTCTCCAAACCAGACATCATGCCGGCCAAAATCATATTTAAATCCGTCAGGTCCTTTCATCATCTTCAGGTCTGCGAGTGCCACCTATAGTTCCTATATTTTCCTATATTTTTGAGTCATTCCTATATTTTCCTCGAAACCTCCTATATTTCTTATATTTTGACTCTTTCTCATGAAAACTTTCATCAATGCTCTAAATGAGTCAAAATTGGCACGAGGAAATACATTTTGGAAAGTTTTTTCGTCTCGCTTCGCTCGGTCAATATGGAAACATTTCCGTCTCTCTTTCTTGAACCGCATTCCGTGGAAATAATTTGAGCAAACACCAGGAAACTACCAAGTTTGCAACAAACAATGTAGTAGTGACCTGTCTCATACTCCTTTATTTCTTTTTTTACTCAGGAAATTCATATATTCTGGCAAATTCCCTCCTATATTTTCTTCTATATTTTCACAGTGAGTCACTTGCAGGCCTGCATCTTAACTGTAGGACAAACTGCATGTACATAGATAAGCTATGTTATTGTTTTATCTTGTCAGCTTTTCATTCTATTACACTTGACCATAGCTTTCCACTCTATTACATTTGACCACACCAACATTCTCATGTGATTGACTAATTAGACCATAAAATTATTATAGGCCCCGATGATGTCTCGAGATATCAAACTTAGAAAATAATTTTGACTTTATATTCTCCGTACATGTTAATATAGTTACATTAGCTTCAAGTATTACAAGGCCTGTGTACATGCAGGTTAAGCATACATTTCAAATTCTATGGCAGAATCATGTATGTACATATATTGAGCGTTAAACTGTGATCAATCCTGCATCGATCTTCAACAATGTTTATCCTAATTTTCACAAAAAATGTGAACATGTATTTAATCTCTTCAGTTATTAAACCCCCCGCCACCCCACAGACTTTTTCAACCCATCCACTACCCTTCGGGAGCATATCCCCACCCCCGGGCTACCAAGACCCACTGATGACGTGAAATCCTATACTTACTCAGCCCTTTATCTCTTAAACTAAACCTTGTCCGACCCACTAGGGTCCTACAATCTGGGAGCTTACATCATGCTACATTTATTGAAACCATCCATTACCCTCGGAAGCATGTCCCCATCCCGAGAGCAGCAAGCCCCAACCAATACCCATATTGTTTCTATGATGTGTCTGTGTCACCGGTGACAACTGCAGCCAGCCTTCGGGTCACGATACCTTTCTGTTCCAGTGTTTGTCCTTTTCGCGCAGTTCTTAATAAATCTAACACAGCGATTTGGGGATGTTTTCGCTCTGTTTCAATAGTAAGCCCAGGGGCTGTTGTCAATGATAACAGTAGTTGTTTGTAGGTGTCTGTGGTGACCCTATACAGTACCAGGCTCTCCTCATTGGCCATGTCTGGCAGTGCTTGAAAAACACTCATGGACTTCGCTCCCTCTTTATTCTTCACTGACCAGATTTGTCCAAATCCACTCTTCAGTGCAGCAGCCTACGTCAGTTTCCTGACTGGTGACCTATTTACTGAGGAGTTTGTTTCGATATAATCTCCGAAGAAGCACAACATCGCCTCTCTGTTCCAGCAATCTGCCTCCTAGAGAGTTCTTCTATGGTTTCGTACCTCTTCTCCTCCCAGTAGCCCTTCCATTGACTGTGATATTAAAGAAATAGGTGCATGACAGCAAAAACTACTTGTACATACAATGTCAAATAACATGGATCTGACAATCATCTTCATGGTTTTATCTGTTCACACTTCGAATTAGCCTTACATAGTGAATTTCATAGTAGGCCTACAAACCAGAGACAAGTTAATCCAACCATACCCATTCTCTGTGTGTAGGGGGATGTATGGTGATGTACTACGCTCAGTTGTTAGGCCATTCCTCCTAATATGGAGGTAATGACCAGATACATTTGACAGTCATTGAATAAACCACTCATATGGCACATATCAAACTTCGTATGGATCCAAGTCCAGTGATCGTTTAAACAGAGCCAGTGAGCTAGGTTATAAAGGGACCAAAGTCGACTTGAATGTGGAAGTTGATTTGTGTATGAAGATGAAGAACAGTGCGTATGCATGAACACTGGTTTTTAACAGTACGACAAAATTGCAGTCTTCATCTTCTTGGCGCAAACTTTTTTACCAAGAAAAGCTGTAAAGGGAATACATGTAGTGAAATCCCAGGAGTGATACATACCTGATTAAACATATCCCCCTGTTTCAAAAGAAGCTGAAGTAGAGAACCGGCATTTTGCACCGTGCTCAGGGAGATTTCTCTTTCCAACGATACGTTTCCATGAAAAATTAAAATATTCAGATGAACCTCTGAAAAGCAATGCCCAACTGGAGTGATGATATGGTCACAATATTCCTCTTCTTTACTATCACTGAAATCCTGCAATATCGCCATACTGCTCTCCTTCAATCCTGGAGGCAAAACAGATTTATTACAATATGTGTTTTGTCTACCACATTACAAATATAATATAGCATTTCTAAATTTGTGAGAAAAAAAATTCCTCATCAACTAAGGGGATATGGTATATTAGAGGATGATATGATGGATAGTTGTTTCTCAAATTTTCAACAATCAGGTTACGAAAATTTAGGTAAATTCATAAATTTAACATTTTTAACTAAACATTGATAAATTTTGCATAAATATTTCACACCAACACTGCCTGAATACAATTGTATATGATTGCAACTCGTTTCATCACCATAATAAAACTAAATACCTGCATAAATCCTCTTCATCAGTGAGCTTACGTGCTCTCTGTCGGCAGGACTGAAGGTGTACACAATGGCATCATCATAATTGATAGCCTGTCCAGTCTTCTCATCAATGCTGGTGTGCATGTCAACGATTTTTTGAAAGACGTGGTCAGAGTCTTTTAATTAATATTTTTCTTTAAACATTCCTTTAGCCAACCCATGTTTCCTGCCAAAAATACGCAACAATTCGTTTAATTTGTTTTTCTCGAAGTTTTCAAAGGTCTGGCAAATAGGCCATGAGCCAAGTGTCAGCAATAGACCTTTCATTGCCAATTACTTGGAGCAACTCAATTATACGAAAGTATACTTTATGGGTATTCTAGCTTCATATGCAAAAGTTCTCACGTTTTCCCTTGTGCATATATTGAGAAATTCTCAAAACAGTGATAGTGCCCATTCATATGACATTGAAAGGGGGAGATAACTCTTTGTGATTACATCCGACTTTTACCCTGCCATGAATCAGGATGTCAAGGATAAACTTTCTCTTTTTCCAATAAGACATCCTAAATGGCCATTTAACAACCTTGGAGAGACAGTAGTGACAAGCCCTGTTGCTGGCTGTGGGAACGCATTGAGAGCGCACTGATGATCAAACTGGGAACGCATAGGGTCGCAGTGGGAGCGTAAAAAGCTAGTCAAGAACGTACTGTAAGCTACTGTAGGCTACCCGGTGTCATGGATTTCACAATTTTCGGCGATGTCACTGCGCTTTGGTGAAAAATGTCAAAGTGCGGGAGCGCAAAGCGGCCGACGGCTGATCGCAGTAGAGTGTGACAGGTATCATATGTTGGAGCAGGTAAAGTTCCTTTCGTCAAGCTATCACAAAACTATGATGTAATCCTTCAAATCACAACTGTACGTTTAACTCCGTGTGCGAACCAATATTCAACATTCTCATTGTGCTATATAAATAGGAACAATCAAGTATGAGATACATCATTCAATAGATAACGACTTTAAACGAAAATCAGATGGATTGAGAATTCTGATCAGCCTTATGGATTTGATACGTTAGGAACATCATGGTATCTTGCCGGCATCATTGGAAACGCTTGACCGCTTCGCTATTGCAGAAAACTACCCTAGGATTATATTTTATAATATAATCGGCCCATATTTTACAGAGTTATGCCCATTTACATATATATTAATTTATATTTCGGTCTTATATGCTTGAATGTATCCAAATATATCTGCAGAACTGTGTTCGAAATAGCTACTATATTTTCAAAACATTTATATTGTTGTATTCTAGAAGCAAAAAAACAAAACTTATCTCACATTTTGTGATATAGGCTTGAATGTAACGAGTTATATATAACTAACTGTGTTTGGTACAGCTACCAAATTATTAGGAAACTTTTTATGCAGTTGTAGTCTAGATATCTACAAAAAAAATAGTTGTCTCGGCCCGTAATTCATGGAGTTATGCCCCTTTCTGATTTAATAATCTCCAATTTTGTGATCTGCAGTTCAATGTATCCGTGTTTAATACAGGTGATAAATTTTGGAAACTTATTTATCTACTTGTATTCTTACCCCTCGGCCATTTTGGCCTTGGAGTATTGTCGACGCCATGTACGTCCGACCGTTACCGCATTTTAGGCAAATCCACTGGAGACATAACCACCAAATTTTCATCACTATTTTATCTAGTGCTAAGTCAATTGCCTATCGAAACTGTCTCCCCTCGACCCATATTTTACAGAATTATACCCCTTTACAGATATATCAATCTTTCTGTCCTATATGCTTGAATTTAACCAACTATATCTGCAGAACTGTAATACTTAGCATGCTTAGTTCTATTCTCCATACACTGATCTGTTAATACATCCATACACTGCAAATTGTAAATTACCTTTAGCTTGATCATCCCACATAATACTATCTCTTCCCCAATTCACTCTACAGATGGGTCTTGATCGCTGGAAAGCCGGGGGTTTTTGATTAGATCAATCTCATGCTTTATTTGGTGATAATGCTGTTATATGAACTAGATATTTGGATTATGGACGCGGAAATTCTTTAATGAACGACGACTGAATATTGAATGACGGACTGCACGCTTTTATTTCAATGAATATTTGCATGGCATGGTTTATATAGCGTATAGTGGAGAACAAAAAATCCATGGTTTTACATGCTAATCTGGTCTTTAAACTTCTATACGTAATTAAAGCTTCAAAATGTGAGAACAGCAAAGAAGCTAGTTATCCATACGTCGCTAATATTGAGACAGGCGCGCACTTTTTCAATAAATATGATATCCTTGACATCTTTCAAAGCCTGATTACCCTATTGAACGTTGTAAAAAAGATAAAAAGATGATAGGAAGGGTTAAGTGTAAATCACATTCTCTAATATGTAGGCTCAACGGCAGAACACAATGACTAGAATTATTATTTTGCTGTATATGTATTGTAAATAAATCTTGAATATGAATCTGTTCATATTGTTTTCCGCAGTACGCAAAGATAATAACGTAACGAAGACTACAGTTTAAAATGTAGACTACAGCTTTGGAATCGTAATCGGTGATCCTAATATTACGTCCCAATAAAATACGAACACATGCTTAACTATTTCGATTTATTACAATTGGAGACGACTGGTCCGTTATTCATAATTCAGCCGTCGACCATTAAAGAATATCCGCGTCCATAATCCGAATACATATTCCATATTCCATACAGCAGTATTAACACCAAATTCAAAAAGACAATAACAGTATACATGAACATAGGCTAGTTTCATGCAAGACAGAAGCGGGCAACAATTTTCAATGATGCCAGCATTACCTCATGATGTTCCAAAAATGTCAAATCCGTATCGCTGATCAGTATTCTTAGTCCATGTGATATTCGGTGTAAAGTCATCTAGAGAATGATGTATCTCAGTCACGCTTTGGTTGTGTCTGTTCATAGGAGCACCATGCGGATCTTTAAGTACATGGGTTCACACGGCCACCAGCCCTGGGTTTAGCGGAATTAGACATGTTACGAAGCGTGACACCATGGATCGTGCACGCTACGCTCGTATTTTGCTATCAGCACACGGTATGTATCGTCAAACTTGAGAAACTTTGAGTGGAGGCGCTTGGTGGTATAGACCTGTTTCATAAGTTTATGCTACAATGTTTTGCTACGTTGATTAAAATCGTCACAGTTAACACAGGATCTAGCAAATGCTACTACGCGAGATATGTATACGCCATATGCAGGTCCCACTGGAATATTACTATCCCAAACGGGATAGTTTACGATGTCGCAATTATAATCATGAAAGAAGGCCCACTTCATTTCATACATGTATGCATATAATAGTATATCGCTGTCATGTTTTCACAATACAGATTAATAATGCGGGCCATTGTTTTGTGTCAGTGAGCCAGCATATTAGCGAATGCACTTTACATTACACTCCTTCTTTCAAGCTCTTTTAAGGTTCTTGGGGTAATCATCCTTTGTTAGTTGCGCCCCTAAATCAAGGTAACCGAAAGTGCAGAGCCAATGAATCAGCTAGTAGTGAGTGAGTGAGATTTATAGACCAGTATAGCACGTTGAACATGTGAAACCAGGGATTTGTTGTTTAGTGACAACGTATACACAGTACGGTATATAAATCATGTCATTACGTCTGTACAATAATTCTTGAGAAGAACAAATTTTGAAAATGTTGTCGGAATATACTGCCGTAGAAAATCAAGAAGGTTGTGTATGTTATTTTCTCATACCATATTTCCAGATATATATCTATATATCAGTGCTAAAAGTCAGCCCAGTATTCGTTACGGAAGATCTCATTCCAGAAGACCGAGCTAAGAAAAATGCCGTAAGAGAATATATGAACCAATGCTACAAAGACGGTAAGAAAGTGCGATGTGTACGTGGCAAACTTTATGTCGACGGGAAGGAAATTCCAGACTCGGAAGCCGCCCCACATGTCTAGTGAAAATGGAACAATATAATATGTAACTTTCGAATTCTAGTTGTTGCCATGTGTATTTATCTATATTCATCTCGTTAAAACGTATGATCACTCACTGATACTAGTCAAACATGTTCCCCTTACTTCCATAAAATATACCATATACAAAACTCGTATCAGCATAGGCTACAATTTGTATACAAAAATGTAATATGCGCTACAGACATTCATTTTCACAGATCTGATTACTGCGATAGCTGCATGTGATACAAATTATTTCTTCAAGGTTATCGAATCTTGGAACTTTCAAAAATACATATAGCTACTGATGTAAATACATTGTCGTCTTTACAAACACGATCGCTATGTCATTCCCATATTATTACTATTTTCGTTGGGTTTTTTTTGCTAGATCTATATTCAGCTACTAAATCCAGTGTAAATCATTATGATTTAACGTACTTTGCGTATTTCTGTATGTATCTTTATTTTCTTTTCTTCTAATGCCGTACAAAATGTGACTGTTATTGGCTTAAAAACATTTGTTCATTTTTTCATATGTGTTCTACCTGTATTCCAGGTAAAACATACTCCGTTTCATTATTACTACCCAGCCCATGCTCACGTGTATTTAACAAATCACGTTGATTCAATGTTTAGCTATAATCACTGATTGAATTCTGTATCGTCCTTTGAAACAAGTTGTGCATATATTTATTTTAACTGACGACCGCCAAAATATACTGCATTGCCATATACGAGTTTAATATAATTTCTTGTGCTTGACAGGAGGAAATAGCACGAAATTACTTTCTCCTGGGGGAGCAAGAATCACATGTGGAGGTGTGAAATGTTATAACAGGTGGGCGTCTTGTGAGCTGTTATAACATTGGCGGGGGTTTCTGGTTTAAATAGAGGTCAGTTGTATGGTCAGGCCATCTCGTCAGCGGTTTGCTAAGCATTAACACACGACAGTGTTAGACCCCGTGTTTCATCCATATAGCCTGGTGTCGCTATACTCCATCAGTTTGTCTGTACGTCTTCAACAACCATTTGCAGATTTCGATCCTTACCGGAGTATATGGCCGCGTTGTGCGTTCTTTCCGGCATAGTTGACATGGACAGGCAGTCCGTACAGGAAAAAATTGGACGATACTCCATGCAAAATTTGACTCTTCCAGAGAGATAATACTGATTTGCTGGATCAGATAATCAAACATTGCCCGTTTAACACGAAAAGAGTTCCCATGGAAAGGAGTTCCCATTTAAAAGAGACGGCAACATTACAGCATAACTTTACGGTGAAATGAAGGCGGTTTGAGCCATATTAACGTGACCAGTACAGGATCTACAGTACGGTGAAGTTGATTTTGCAACTGATTTGTCGACAGAGGGACACAGACTCTACGTGATCGTAAACAGCTGATTCTTTGCGATTCATCTCAGACTGTTGGGAATCCCGGAATATTATGTGGTCACTGACCTTGCTACCAAGTCCGATGAAGACCGGAAGATTGCCAGGGCGGAAACGGCGGATGCGAGAGCTGATGTACAAGATCGAGCAGCAGCTTGTTGCACGATGCAACCTGGTATGGTGGGATATATACCCCTTTTTCAGTATGATAGCTATGGATATGATATTTTGCTCTATGATAATATCTCATTTACTCTCGTTACAGATTTCACGAAGCATTTATGCAGTACGTGAATGCAATGCTACTATATTTAATAAAGGTAGCCGGTGTTTCCCAGAACTTGTTTTGGAAGGCGAGATCAGCGCCGAACCCTTGAGTGTATGATGAAGGAAGGTATGACAGATGAGCGGATGAGAATTTTCTATCTTGTTACATGATCGCTGCATTGTGTAATGTATTTGATCGTCAGGAGTCAAAATTTCAGGTCCACTTCAGGTGTTGTAGACAATGCATTTTACCTTTTCAGAAACAGTTATATTGTGTATCTGATAGGTTGTTCAAGGCCAATCCCAACAGAATTCACCTCATGCTATTTGAAATGTATCATATTGATTAGAAATGACAGTTGCGCTACCAGTCCATTGTCCATTGTCTCTATTGATTACTATTGTCCTGTTGTAACGTGATCATTTGCATATAAATCTTGGAAGGGAAAGCATACTGTTGGTCAAGGAATAATGGAGATTTTTATATATGAGACTAATTCCTACGGAGTATTGTTGTTTTAACATAACTAAAATGGAAGTTGATGCCATGACACATGGAAATGAATTGAGCTGCATCAGCGCTACTGTGAAACATGTGAAATTCGGGAAGACATTTATATTTTGTTCTATGCTATTGAAAAATGGCCAAGATATTGGCAACCACAGGAGGTGGTGGTGATCTGATATTGAAATGTTAAAGGGCTCGACACGGAAAAAATTGTCGGCAGTTCATATAGCTGTTTTTCATAGCTTTACAAATATTTTAAGAGCTCAAAAGAATGATAATGGTTTACAGACGACCAGAATATGGAAAGCATAATATACAAAGGAAGTATGAAATTTGTCTAAAAATGCCTAGCTATGTCGATTTTGAATTATGCTAACAGCAGAACGTTCATTTGGAAGTTCAACTGATACCACGCTAGAAAAAAGAATAAGCTGTTTATCAGAGTGGTGACTGGGGAATTCATGTTGTTTGAACATGTGAACAGTATGTATAGGCCAGATTTGCCATTCATAACATTAAGAAATTCGGTCGATTCAATTCACGTTACTGGAATGCTGGGTGTGAGTATGTTGAACCGTTCACAACAGAACGGGCAAGTGAAAATAATTGCATTGTAGGTATATAGCTTCGCGAGTTTTGAAACATATGTCTCACTGCAGGGCAAAGGGAACTAAGTTATTCCAAAGTGGTATTCTGCCCGATAATGTTCGCTATTCCGCCCTATGTATGTTATTCCACAAACAATATATTCAAAATAACTTCTCCAAAATAAAGAACGTAGGAATGGTTTGTTTGGAGAGACCGATCTGTATTTTGATATGATTTTACAGAGGACTATAATGTTTATGTTTTCGTTACAGATATGTTGATGAATGTATTTGAACCAGGGGCGGTCTTTGTCCCGTCATATTGACAGCGCATTGGATGACGCTGGCCTGGAATGCATCGTCACAGTGGTTGTCACGGTTGATTTGTGTAAAAAATTTACATTATGCATGTAGATTGTTTGCACGGAAGAGAGGAGAGAATATTTATAGTTTGTTTTATGCTATTGAAACATGGTCAATATATTGACATCCACAAAGGGTACTGGTGATTGGCCAGTGATCCAATATTGAAATGTTATATAAAGAGCTCGATACGGAGAAAATTGACGGCAGTTCATATAATTGTTTTTCATAGTTTATAAATATTTTAAGAGCTCAAAAGAATTAAATGGTTTACAGACGACCAGAATATGGAAAGCTTAATATATGCAAAAGTATGACGTTTGACTAAAAATGCCTAGCACGTAGCATTTTGAATTGTGCTTACAGCAGAATGTTCATTTGGAAGTTCAGTTGATACCATGATAGAGAAATGAAGACTATAATGTTTATGTTTTCGTTACAGATATGTTGATGAATGTATTTGAAGCAGGGGCTGTCTCTGTCCCGTCAAATGGCATAGCGCATTGGAGGACGCTGGCCTGGATTGCATCGTCACGGTGGTTATCACGGATGATTTATGTAAAAAATTTGCATTATGCATGTAGATTGTATGCACGGAGGGGTGGAGTTCGTCACCTTGGCTGGAGATGCTTGGCGCACTGCTACGGACACAGGTTTTCAGAGCTTTTACATGCTATTTTATCTCTGTTTTTGCCTGGGCGGCGTCCGGTATCGATGAAGGTTACTCCATAGGGTTTTAAACGTTCGGATTTCAATGCATTTCCCAACATTCATGGGATACCGGTTTGTATTGCCTGAGGTCGGACTTCAAGGCTCCGGGTACTCTAGTTATGAATAAATAGTTGGGAAAGATGAGAGATTTTGTAGAAATGATAAACAATTTGTTCGTTTGAGTGCAACGAATTAGAACATAATTGAGGCTAATAAGAGCTTGTTGACTACACTTATCACTTAGAAAAAGCTAAGTAAACGGTGAATTATTAAAGCTAATACGGTTATCGAACATAAGCGGATCAGAGACGTTTTGCTATGTGTTTACTTGCTAATACTGATTTATTGTGGGTTCAGTTGTTTTTCTGTATATTAAGCACTCAGTCCTTGTGCTTTTTGATGGTTATATGATTGCTTATCAAAAATCGAAGACAGTCCTTCACTAAGATGGCACGTGCCTGATAACAGGGCGAACGGGATCATATCTGTGTCCCGTTTATAACACTGAGAGATATTTAATTATGACTGAGATATCTGAAATGTCAGAGAATACTTTTAGGAGTTTTGTTAAAATCTTTGCCATATTCGGGCAAACAGATATTTTCACTGAATGATTTTCACGTTAGTTGGAAAGAGGAAACGATAAAGATTCCTATCACTTACTTGCTTTCTTTGACTCTCGGCTAGCACCGCATGACAATTCCAAATATATGTGTTGTTGAATGTGTTATTGCGTAAGGGTGCAGGAGAAATATAATTTCTTGCGCTTGACAGGAGGAAATAGCACGAAATTACTTTCTCCTGGGGGAGCAAGAATCACATGTGGAGGTGTGAAATGTTATAACAGGTGGGCGTCCTGTGAGCTGTTATAACATTGGCGGGGGTTTCTGGTTTAAATAGAGGTCAGTTGTATGGTCAGGCCATCTCGTCAGCGGTTTGCTAAGCATTAACACACGACAGTGTTAAGACGAAAGGCGGGAAATGAAAGTATTCATTTGACTGTATCTGATATGGTTGAAAAAGAAATCTTTATTTCTTAGGTCAATAACATGGCGTATGTATTCAAATAAAATGTACATATGCTTGTCATCTTGCTGTTACGCTCATTTTGGAGGTGGTGTTATACATTGGTGCATTTGAGTAAAACGACTGTGAATGAACAGTACTTGTATCACTGTTCGTAGCATTTTTTATTTTGAATGAGATTATACCGATCGTATATGATATTATTTCTATGAGCCTGAAGGGCCTTAGATTATTTGATGGCCCATTTTGCAGTTGTACATATCCATCAAAAAGATATGCGCATATCGCTAAGCTATAGAGTTTGATAAAATATTGAAGTATGCAATATTGAATATGGATATTTGGATGGGCTGTAGAGCCATTAAAATACTTGGTGTATGTATTTGTCTACATTTGATATGTACATGACGGTTTGTCATCTTTTCTATGCATTTTCCATATTTTGAAAGTGGTGTTATACAGGTTTTGGTTCGTAGAAAACCACCGGAGTGACCTCAAAACAGTACGGTATGTGTACTGTTCGATGCATTTTTCATTTTGAATGCGCTTATACCCAGCGTATGTGATATTATGCTTTTGAGGCTGAAGAGCCTTAGAATATTTGATGACTGATAAAGAGGTTGTACGTTTTCGTTTACCAATAGGATACGGTAATATACTGATGCTAGTAATACGATTTTAATATAATATTGATGTAATGCAATATTGAATATGCATAGTTGGATGGTCATTAGAATATGCTAGATGTATTGACTTGTCCATATCAGTGAGGCCATATGCTTTTGTCATTTTACCTGCATTTGTGCCTTTTTGAAAGCGGTATTATACAGGTTTTGTCTAATGCATTTGAACAAATCGACTTGTGAGCAAACAGCTCTTGTAATGTTGTTCGAAGAACTTTTCATTTTGAATGAACATATAGCGATCGTATATATTATGCTTTTTGAGGCTGAAGAGCCCTTAGAATACTCGGTCTACAAAGCGGTTGTAAATATTGTCTGTCAATAGGATACGTGAATGTACTATTTCTAGTAATATGACTTTGCTATAATATTGAATTATGCAATTTTTTATATGCATAGCTAGATGCGCTGTAGAGCCATTAGAATACTGGGTGATCTGAATGGTGAGCTGAAGAGCCACTAGAATACTTGGTGAGCTAAAGAGCCATTAGAATACTTGGTGAGCTGAAGAGCCATTAGAATACTTGGTGAGCTGAAGAGCCATTAGAATACTTGTTGAGCTAAAGAGCCACTAGAATATTTGGTGAGCTAAAGAGCCACTAGAATACTTGGTGAGCTAAAGAGCCACTAGAATACTTGGTGAGCTAAAGAGCCACTAGAATACTTGGTGAGCTAAAGAGCCACTAGAATACTTGGTGAGCTAAAGAGCCATTAGAATACTTGGTGAGCTAAAGAGCCATTAGAATACTTGGTGAGCTAAAGAGCCATTAGAATACTTGGTGAGCTAAAGAGCCATTACAATACTTCTGAAGAGCCATTAGAATAATTGGTGAGCTGAAGAGCCGTTAGAATACTTGGTTGACAAAATAGCCTGTTTGGTATGAAAATTGGGCCTTGGATTGTTACCATTGAGAATGTGATTGAACATGGTTGGTATCGTGGAATGAAAGATGTATAAAGTATTGTGATCTGTGATAACCGCATGAAAGCGGTATTTTACATAGATTTGAGTAAAAGACCCTGTTAATATTTACGATGATGTACACTGAATTGTTTTAGATGATTGAACATGGTTGATGTTATGAAAGGAATGATGTAAAACGGAAATAAGATTTGTGAACAGAAATAACGAATAAACACGGCTAGCACCGCATGACAATTCCAAATATATGTGTTGTTGAATGTGTTATTGCGTAAGGGTGCAGGAGAAATGGTTGAACCAAATACACGTATACGAAATTCTTTGTTTCTTCCCGCCCGTGACTATTCACAGGCGCCGTTTCCTCACAAAATATCTCCAAAACTTACATAAGAGCTTAATGTGTTAGAAAGTCTTTGTTCCTTTTCGCCAGTTGCTATTATGTGTTTTTCTAACTTGCACATTATATAAAAGATACACTTTTCAATCCAGTGCAGGATCAATTGTATCGAACAAGCTGGCTCAGTTTTCGACAGAATAGCCGTAGTAATATAATGTTTGCTTTTTATTCACTTCCCGGGTAGCTACTCGGGCTACATGTTCTCACACATGTACAGTGTTATTGTATATATCTTTGTTTTTTCTTTTCTTTATTGTCCGCCTTGTAAATATCACAGCCCTTTGTTTTTAAGTGCATACTTGTTCACTCGCTGCCTATCACAACCTCCCTACTGGTACCCACATATACCTATTGTTTACTTCGTTAAATATGTTGAACTATTGTGGAATTTGTTGTACATCATGAAACACGCAGTTTATGTGCTAAAACTATGTACGATGATACAGTTAACAACAATAACACGATATGGAGCATGATGAATTTTTTTTCTATGAATAATCATGTATATGCTAAGTGAATTACCTTTTTATAATGAAGAACAAATCGATATGGAAGTCCAAACACAACCTGATCTTGAATATCTACTAGGGTATCTTGAGAAAATGTGTTTTAACCCACTAGAGTTAAATGTCACTGAAAATAATGAATATACTACAGACGATACCGATGGAGAGGTAAACTACTGGGAAAAGTTCAATAATTGTCAGTCTAATTCTTATTTCGAAGAAACATTCAATGCACATATTCCTCAGCACTCTGATCCCAATACGCTGTCTGTCTTACATATCAATGCCCGAAGTTTAAAGAAACACTACACAGAAATTCTCTCTTTACTCCATAATCTCCAACATTGTTTTTCCATCATTGTTATTCCTGGCTATACTCCTTTCCCATTATCCAGGTCTAAGCAAAGGGGCGGTGGTGTAATTTTATATGTCAGAGAATGTTATACAAACTGCTTTATTCGTGAAGATCTCGCCCAAAATGATAAAAATGGAGAATATGAGGCTCTATTTGTTGAGATTTCTGATAATAACAACTCTTATGTCATAGGTTTAATTTATAGGCCACCCCGCAAAAGTGTAGAATATTTCAAGGCCAGTCTTTTAAATATATTTCACATTCTAAAACCGGAAAAGAAAAAATGTGTATTGCTTGGCGATTTCAACATCGATCTATTCAAAACACTGATATTTCTGATCACATATTTCATAAGATAATTAGATAAGATAATTTATTGCGTGAAGTTTGTGCCAACATTTGGCTAAAAACGCATACATAGAATGAATAAAATTGAACATACAAATACAGACATTAAGACACATTGGAACAAATGGTTAAACGTGTTACAAGACCTTCACATTAACAACACCAACAACAAGGTTAATACAGAAGTACATGGACAGGGCAATTTAACAAGCATGCTGGTTGTAACACAATTGTATCAGCCCATTTTGGGTATCGCACCATAGAATATCACAGATAATTTTATGCCAGTCAAATTTTACTGTTCTTGGCAAAAGCACTCGTGCACAAACTTTGCTAATATTTTTGTTACAACTAAATTTTCACAGGACATTAAAGTGTTGAAGACTTCTCCAGGGTCACCGTTAACATCTATAATGTGTTTAATGCTTTGGAGGAAGTCCCGTCTACGAGATTCATGTTTTTTACAGTGTAACAGAAAATGTTGTTCGTCTTCCACTGTATCACAGGTCTCACAAACTCTATCACATCTGGGAGTCTTGGGATTTGTGTACCTTCCACTTTCAATTTTTAATTTATGCGCACTAATACGGAGTTTTATTAATGCTGTGCGCTGATGTCGGTTAGTCACTGCCATTATGTTCTGTTCCATGCTTAAGGGTTTTTTCATGCAGCGATAGGTTTCCAATTTAGTTGACTGATTTAATTGATTTTTCCAAATGTCAGTAAATTTTTCTATGAGTTTGGATTTAATATATTTATTACTTGTGGCTTTCGGTGTTTGACATCCAAGATTCTCCCAGATATGGTAAGAGTTTACCTCTGCAGAGCATGTTTAATATAACTAATCCAGTTCGTACAGTTCTTAACTCTATTATCCTCATCTTGCTCCAAAAGAGCTTTATACACTAGAAATGATGGATCAGAGTTGAGTATATGAAGTAGAAAGTTTACGCTGCTTGAGATTGCATAGAGGTTAGTTGGGGCGCGTCCTAATTCCCCTAGTACTGCCATGTTCACAGCTTTAGGGTGTACCCCAAGGATGCTTTTACAAAATTTTACGTGAACCCGTTGAATGTCACTTGGGGCGTTGATGAGTTTAACCACATCCTTGGATTCATTAAGGTATCCTATCCAGACCTCTGACCCATAAGTGAGGATAGGCTGTATCATAGAATCAAATAGTTTGCATGACAACTCTGGTCTAATACTATGAAAGTTCAAGGCATGTCTAATATAGTACAATGCTTTGCTTGCTCTGCTTGCCAAATTAGATATAGCTCTATTGAATTTCCCATTACTATGTAGCACTAGGCCCAGATATTTGTAGGAGTTGACGCATTCAACTCTTTGTTCTCCAATATGGTATATACGGTTACTTTCTTGGTTTTGCCCCAAAACAACAATTTTTGATTTCTCTACATTAATAGATAGCCCCCATTTTTTAACGTATTCACTGAGTCTATCTAGCTTGGCCTGCAGATCACATTCATTGAGGGAAAGTAAGACAATATCATCAGCATAAGCTAAGCAGTGGACTGGAGAGTCCCATACAGAGGGTGAGCTTTCGCTTTCCATAGCTTCTAAAAGATCATTGATGAACAGGTTAAATAGTATCGGGCTAAGAACCAATATTCAAGATTCTCATTGTGCTATATAAATAGGAACAATCAAGTATGATATACATCATTCAATAGATAACGACTTTAAACGAAAATCAGATGGATTGAGAATTCTGATCAGCCTTATGGATTTGATACGTTAGGAACATCATGGTATCTTGCCGGCATCATTGGAAACGCTTGACCGCTTCGCTATTGCAGAAAACTACCCTAGGATTATATTTTATAATATAATCGGCCCATATTTTACATATATATTAATTTATATTTCTGTCTTATATGCTTGAATGTATCCAAATATATCTGCAGAACTGTGTTCGAAATAGCTACTATATTTTCAAAACATTTATATTGTTGTATTCTAGAAGCCAAAAAAAAAAACTTATCTCACATTTTGTGATATAGGCTTGAATGTAACGAGTTATATATAACTAACTGTGTTTGGTACAGCTACCAAATTATTAGGAAACTTTTTATGCAGTTGTAGTCTAGATATCTACAAAAAAAATAGTTGTCTCGGCCCGTAATTCATGGAGTTATGCCCCTTTCTGATGTAATAATCTCCAATTTTGTGATCTGCAGTTCAATGTATCCGTGTTTAATACAGGTGATA
Source organism: Hanleya hanleyi (assembly GCA_036873755.1). Taxonomy (NCBI): domain Eukaryota; kingdom Metazoa; phylum Mollusca; class Polyplacophora; order Lepidopleurida; family Hanleyidae; genus Hanleya; species Hanleya hanleyi. The sequence continues at coordinate 102,659 of JAVTVY010032946.1, forward strand.
AATTTTGGAAACTTATTTATCTACTTGTATTCTTACCCCTCGGCCATTTTGGCCTTGGAGTATTGTCGACGCCATGTACGTCCGACCGTTACCGCATTTTAGGCAAATCCACTGGAGCCATAACCACCAAATTTTCATCACTATTTTATCTAGTGCTAAGTCAATTGCCTATCGAAACTGTCTCCCCTCGACCCATATTTTACAGAATTATACCCCTTTACAGATATATCAATCTTTCTGTCCTATATGCTTGAATTTAACCAACTATATCTGCAGAACTGTAATACTTAGCATGCTTAGTTCTATTCTCCATACACTGATCTGTTAATACATCCATACACTGCAAATTGTAAATTACCTTTAGCTTGATCATCCCACATAATACTATCTCTTCCCCAATTCACTCTACAGATGGGTCTTGATCGCTGGAAAGCCGGGGGTTTTGATTAGATCAATCTCATGCTTTATTTGGTGATAATGCTGTTATATGAACTAGATATTTGGATTATGGACGCGGAAATTCTTTAATGAACGACGACTGAATATTGAATGACGGACTGCACGCTTGTATTTCAATGAATATTTGCATGGCATGGTTTATATAGCGTATAGTGGAGAACAAAAAATCCATGGTTTTACATGCTAATCTGGTCTTTAAACTTCTATACGTAATTAAAGCTTCAAAATGTGAGAACAGCAAAGAAGCTAGTTATCCATACGTCGCTAATATTGAGACAGGCGCGCACTTTTTCAATAAATATGATATCCTTGACATCTTTCAAAGCCTGATTACCCTATTGAACGTTGTAAAAAAGATAAAAAGATGATAGGAAGGGTTAAGTGTAAATCACATTCTCTAATATGTAGGCTCAACGGCAGAAAACAATGACTAGAATTATTATTTTGCTGTATATGTATTGTAAATAAATCTTGAATATGAATCTGTTCATATTGTTTTCCGCAGTACGCAAAGATAATAACGTAACGAAGACTACAGTTTAAAATGTAGACTACAGCTTTGGAATCGTAATCGATGATCCTAATATTACGTCCCAATAAAATACGAACACATGCTTAACTATTTCGATTTATTACAATTGGAGACGGCTGGTCCGTTATTCATAATTCAGCCGTCGACCATTAAAGAATATCCGCGTCCATAATCCGAATACATATTCCATATTCCATACAGCAGTATTAACACCAAATTCAAAAAGACAATGGCAGTATACATGAACATAGGCTAGTTTCATGCAAGACAGAAGCGGGCAACAATTTTCAATGATGCCAGCATTACCTCATGATGTTCCAAAAATGCCAAATCCGTATCGCTGATCAGTATTCTTAGTCCATGTGATATTCGGTGTAAAGTCATCTAGAGAATGATGTATCTCAGTCACGCTTTGGTTGTGTCTGTTCATATGAGCACCATGCGGATCTTTAAGTACATGGGTTCACACGGCCACCAGCCCTGGGTTTAGCGGAATTAGACAAGTTACGAAGCGTGACACCATGGATCGTGCACGCTACGCTCGTATTTTGCTATCAGCACACGGTATGTATCGTCAAACTTGAGAAACTTTGAGTGGAGGCGCTTGGTGGTATAGACCTGTTTCATAAGTTTATGCTACAATGTTTTGCTACGTTGATTAAAATCGTCACTGTTAACACAGGATCTAGCAAATGCTACTAGGCGAGATATGTATACGCCATATGCAGGTCCCACTGGAATATTACTATCCCAAACGGGATAGTTTGCGATGTCGCAATTATAATCATGAAAGAAGGCCCACTTCATTTCATACATGTATGCATATAATAGTATATCGCTGTCATGTTTTCACAATACAGATTAATAATGCGGGCCATTGTTTTGTGTCAGTGAGCCAGCATATTAGCGAATGCGCTTTACATTACACTCCTTCTTTCAAGCTCTTTTAAGGTTCTTGGGGTAATCATCCTTTGTTAGTTGCGCCCCTAAATCAAGGTAACCGAAAGTGCAGAGCCAATGAATCAGCTAGTAGTGAGTGAGTGAGATTTAACGTCGTTTTCAACATGAATCAGCTAGTATTATACATTGTGTATGTACACGTAGTAGTTGCTAGCTTCTTTTATCGATTTCATTTTGTATAGCTTTAATTATGTACAGAAATTTATAGACCAGTATAGCATGTTGAACATGTGAAACCAGGGATTTGTTGTTTAGTGACAACGTATACACAGTACGGTATATAAATCATGTCATTACGTCTGTACAATAATTCTTGAGAAGAACAAATTTTGAAAATGTTGTCGGAATATACTGCCGTAGAAAATCAAGAAGGTTGTGTATGTTATTTTCTCATACCATATTTCCAGATATATATCTATATATCAGTGGTAAAAGTCAGCCCAGTATTCGTTACGGAAGATCTCCTTCCAGAAGACCGAGCTAAGAAAAATGCCGTAAGAGAATATATGAACCAATGCTACAAAGACGGTAAGAAAGTGCGATGTGTACGTGGCAAACTTTATGTCGACGGGAAGGAAATTCCAGACTCGGAAGCCGCCCCACATGTCTAGTGAAAATGGAACAATATAATATGTAACTTTCGAATTCTAGTTGTTGCCATGTGTATTTATCTATATTCATCTCGTTAAAACGTATGATCCCTCACTGATACTAGTCAAACATGTTCCCCTTACTTCCATAAAATATACCATATACAAAACTCGTATCAGCATAGGCTACAATTTGTATACAAAAATGTAATATCCGCTACAGACATTCATTTTCACAGATCTGATTACTGCTATAGCTACATGTGATACAAATTATTTCTTCAAGGTTATCGAATCTTGGAACTTTCAAAAATACATATAGCTACTGATGTAAATACATTGTCGTCTTTACAAACACGATCGCTATGTCATTCCCATATTATTACTATTTTCGTTGGGTTTTTTTTGCTAGATCTATATTCAGCTACTAAATCCAGTGTAAATCATTATGATTTAACGTACCTTGCGTATTTCTGTATGTATCTTTATTTTCTTTTCTTCTAATGCCGTACAAAATGTGACTGTTATTGGCTTAAAAACATTTGTTCATTTTTTCATATGTGTTCTACCTGTATTCCAGGTAAAACATACTCCGTTTCATTATTACTACCCAGCCCATGCTCACGTGTATTTAACAAATCACGTTGATTCAATGTTTAGCTATAATCACTGATTGAATTCTGTATCGTCCTTTGAAACAAGTTGTGCATATATTTATTTTAACTGACGACCGCCAAAATATACTGCATTGCCATATACGAGTTTAATGGTTGAACCAAATACACGTATACGAAATTCTTTGTTTCTTCCCGCCCGTGACTATTCACAGGCGCCGTTTCCTCACAAAATATCTCCAAAACTTACATAAGAGCTTAATGTGTTAGAAAGTCTTTGTTCCTTTTCGCCAGTTGCTATTATGTGTTTTTCTAACTTGCACATTATATAAAAGATACACTTTTCAATCCAGTGCAGGATCAATTGTATCGAACAAGCTGGCTCAGTTTTCGACAGAATAGCCGTAGTAATATAATGTTTGCTTTTTATTCACTTCCCGGGTAGCTACTCGGGCTACATGTTCTCACACATGTACAGTGTTATTGTATATATCTTTGTTTTTTCTTTTCTTTATTGTCCGCCTTGTAAATATCACAGCCCTTTGTTTTTAAGTGCATACTTGTTCACTCGCTGCCTATCACAACCTCCCTACTGGTACCCACATATACCTATTGTTTACTTCGTTAAATATGTTGAACTATTGTGGAATTTGTTGTACATCATGAAACACGCAGTTTATGTGCTAAAACTATGTACGATGATACAGTTAACAACAATAACACGATATGGAGCATGATGAATTTTTTTTCTATGAATAATCATGTATATGCTAAGTGAATTACCTTTTTATAATGAAGAACAAATCGATATGGAAGTCCAAACACAACCTGATCTTGAATATCTACTAGGGTATCTTGAGAAAATGTGTTTTAACCCACTAGAGTTAAATGTCACTGAAAATAATGAATATACTACAGACGATACCGATGGAGAGGTAAACTACTGGGAAAAGTTCAATAATTGTCAGTCTAATTCTTATTTCGAAGAAACATTCAATGCACATATTCCTCAGCACTCTGATCCCAATACGCTGTCTGTCTTACATATCAATGCCCGAAGTTTAAAGAAACACTACACAGAAATTCTCTCTTTACTCCATAATCTCCAACATTGTTTTTCCATCATTGTTATTCCTGGCTATACTCCTTTCCCATTATCCAGGTCTAAGCAAAGGGGCGGTGGTGTAATTTTATATGTCAGAGAATGTTATACAAACTGCTTTATTCGTGAAGATCTCGCCCAAAATGATAAAAATGGAGAATATGAGGCTCTATTTGTTGAGATTTCTGATAATAACAACTCTTATGTCATAGGTTTAATTTATAGGCCACCCCGCAAAAGTGTAGAATATTTCAAGGCCAGTCTTTTAAATATATTTCACATTCTAAAACCGGAAAAGAAAAAATGTGTATTGCTTGGCGATTTCAACATCGATCTATTCAAAACACTGATATTTCTGATCACATATTTCATAAGATAATTAGATAAGATAATTTATTGCGTGAAGTTTGTGCCAACATTTGGCTAAAAACGCATACATAGAATGAATAAAATTGAACATACAAATACAGACATTAAGACACATTGGAACAAATGGTTAAACGTGTTACAAGACCTTCACATTAACAACACCAACAACAAGGTTAATACAGAAGTACATGGACAGGGCAATTTAACAAGCATGCTGGTTGTAACACAATTGTATCAACTTAAATATCACAGAGTATAGCCCATTTTGGGTATCGCACCGTAGAATATCACAGATAATTTTATGCCAGTCAAATTTTACTGTTCTTGGCAAAAGCACTCGTGCACAAACTTTGCTAATATTTTTGTTACAACTAAATTTTCACAGGACATTAAAGTGTTGAAGACTTCTCCAGGGTCACCGTTAACATCTATAATGTGTTTAATGCTTTGGAGGAAGTCCCGTCTACGAGATTCATGTTTTTTACAGTGTAACAGAAAATGTTGTTCGTCTTCCACTGTATCACAGGTCTCACAAACTCTATCACATCTGGGAGTCTTGGGATTTGTGTACCTTCCACTTTCAATTTTTAATTTATGCGCACTAATACGGAGTTTTATTAATGCTGTGCGCTGATGTCGGTTAGTCACTGCCATTATGTTCTGTTCCATGCTTAAGGTTTTTTTCATGCAGCGATAGGTTTCCAGTTTAGTTGACTGATTTAATTGATTTTTCCAAATGTCAGTAAATTTTTCTATGAGTTTGGATTTAATATATTTATTACTTGTGGCTTTCGGTGTTTGACATCCAAGATTCTCCCAGATATGGTAAGAGTTTACCTCTGCAGAGCATGTTTAATATAACTAATCCAGTTCGTACAGTTCTTAACTCTATTATCCTCATCTTGCTCCAAAAGAGCTTTATACACTAGAAATGATGGATCAGAGTTGAGTATATGAAGTAGAAAGTTTACGCTGCTTGAGATTGCATAGAGGTTAGTTGGGGCGCGTCCTAATTCCCCTAGTACTGCCATGTTCACAGCTTTAGGGTGTACCCCAAGGATGCTTTTACAAAATTTTACGTGAACCCGTTGAATGTCACTTGGGGCGTTGATGAGTTTAACCACATCCTTGGATTCATTAAGGTATCCTATCCAGACCTCTGACCCATAAGTGAGGATAGGCTGTATCATAGAATCAAATAGTTTGCATGACAACTCTGGTCTAATACTATGAAAGTTCAAGGCATGTCTAATATAGTACAAAGCTTTGCTTGCTCTGCTTGCCAAATTAGATATAGCTCTATTGAATTTCCCATTACTATGTAGCACTAGGCCCAGATATTTGTAGGAGTTGACGCATTCAACTCTTTGTTCTCCAATATGGTATATACGGTTACTTTTTTGGTTTTGCCCAAAAACAACAATTTTTGATTTCTCTACATTAATAGATAGCCCCCATTTTTAACGTATTCACTGAGTCTATCTAGCTTGGCCTGCAGATCACATTCATTGAGGGAAAGTAAGACAATATCATCAGCATAAGCTAAGCAGTGGACTGGAGAGTCCCATACAGAGGGTGAGCTTTCGCTTTCCATAGCTTCTAAAAGATCATTGATGAACAGGTTAAATAGTATCGGGCTAAGAACACTGCCCTGGTGGACTCCCCCTGTGACTCTACTCTTCTCTCCCAAAATGCAATAAGCAACAGAATGTTACATATCGCCTTGTAAATCCTGCCAGTCAAATTCTGTTCAAGGAACAACTTCAAGCAACTGACGGGAAAGCTGTATATACAATCAACGACATTAACTCTGCCACTGAGAGTTTTGGTGACGTATTTAACACTATATCAGGGATTCATAGAAGTCCAAATTTTACGAACCGAAATCCAGAAAATTGAGTTTCTTTACAGTCAAATTGAGTTAAAATAAAATTTATCGGCTTTTTCCCCCTAAAATTGAGTATATAATTTTTTTACAAACCAGGGTAATTCCCCCCCCCCCCCCGAAGTTGGGTATATAATTTTTTTTACAAACCAGGGTAAATATTATCTTCTATGATGTTACCCATTGATGTATTTTTAACCTTTTGTGTAATTAAATTCATTTTGTGTTATTGATTGCGATTACTCATTTCCATTATGTTGTCAGAAAGAAACGATGAAAAACAAAATCATACTAGTTTATATGACGAATGCTTCCCCGTTAAATGCCGTCCACTCCACAAAAGAACCAAGAAACCATGGATTAGTACGGCTTTACTACACTCAATACACGAGAAAAATCGACTGTATAGACTATGGATAACTACCAATAACATCACATATAACCACCAATATAGAGCATATCGCAATAAACTAAACCATACATTGCGACTGGCAAAGAAATTATACTACGAAAATAAATTTAATCAGAACCATAACAACATAAAGGGAACATGGAAAATTATCAATGATCTAATGGGAAGGAAAAAATCTTCCACCTTACCTTCTGTAATTAATATTCATGACACTGACACATCAGATACAAAGGATATCGCAAATGGTTTTAACAATTACTTTTGTTCAGTAGCCAATGAACTCGCAAATAAAATTCCCGGTGCCAGTGCAAATTTTATGTCTTATCTGAAAAATGAATATACTAGTGAACTCTCTCTAACACCCTGCATCCCGGAAGAAATTATTAAAGTGGTGAATTCCTTAAAAAACGCATCCGCTGGACTTCACGGAATAGGAATGTCGCTTGTAAAGCCTATTATAAACCATATAACCGCCCCACTGTGTTTCCTACTTAACCTATCATTTCAAACTGGAGAATTTCCCGATATATATAAAATTGCAAAAATTACCCCAAGTTTCAAGGCTGGAGACAAAAATATTGTTAGTAACTACAGGCCAATATCTGTGCTTCCATGCCTCAGCAAAATATTTGAAAAAGCCGTAGCTAATCGAATGATATCCTATCTCGAAGAACAAAATATCCTCTGCCCTAGTCAGTTCGGATTTCGATCAAACCACTCCACTTCTCACGCTGTATTAACACTCTATGAGAAACTTGCAATCGCTAAAGAAAAGAAAGAATATAGCATAACGACGTTTATCACATATTTGCCTGTGATACTGGACATTTAGCCCAGTTGATACTGTGGAATGAAACCGTTCCATATCATGATATGGATTTCTGCCCTCACGCGCGGGCCTGATATCGGTTATTTGCCCTTGGGCTGATATCGCGCACAGGAGTGGTTTCCCCTCGAGGAGATCGTCGCCTTCTCTCCACAGTCTGACCGAGCGCACTTTTGTCCTTTTCAGCTGGATCTGGCCACGTATTAAATGTTTTGAAGTATGTATACTCATTCGATAATTGATTCTGAATTTGAACCTTCTCGCTCTGATGTATCATCAAAATGGGACTAAGAAATTTTTGCAAAGTTGACTGCATTTTACAGAGGGTCCAATTTTCGATGAAACAGTTCCATGTAAAGTAAAATCTGTCTACTTGTTTTGTCAATTACGATGCTACCATTCATCTATGAATATGTGATAAATAGATTATGATATACCCATTTCCATATCGCCCCTGGTATCAGCCCTCGACCCCCATATCAGCCCTCGGGCCTTCGGCCCTCTGGCTGATACGGGGGGCTCGGGCACCAGGGCCGATATGGAAATGTGTATACAATAATCTCTAATTCTTGATTTAAGTAAAACCTTTGATACCGTTAATCACGACATACTTCTGCAAAAAATAAACTATTATGGATTCCGAAACACCTCGAACGACTGGTTCAAAAGTTATTTATCCGACCGAACTCAACTAGTCTCCCTCGACAATACACTCTCATCCCCCTCAACCATCACATGTGGAGTTCCCCAAGGCTCGACTTTAGGACCAATCTGCTTCTTACTCTACGTAAATGACATCACCGCTGCTTCGGGTTTAGATATTACTTTATTTGCCGACGATACAAGTATTACTTACTCCTCCCCTGACCCAAACTTGCTGACTCAAGTAATAAACACAGAACTCAACCAACTATATGAATGGTTTTGCTGCAATAAACTCTCGCTAAATATTAACAAAACGAAATGCATATTTTTCAAACCATATCACTCGTCCGCCATATTTCCCCATCAATTAAAATTAACAACGAAGAGCTAGAGTTTGTTGAAAGTTTCAGGTTTCTAGGAGTGTATTTTAATACTAATCTCAACTGGCAAACCCACATCAATAAACTATGTTCTAAACTATCCAGAAACATTGGGGTTATCAATAATATTAAGGAATGTATCAATAGAAATACCCTTACCACCCCATATTACTCATTATTTTACTCCTATGTTACATACTGTAACATAGTATGGGGAAATACTTTTCCAACCCACACTGCTCCTCTCACTATCCTTCAAAAACGCCTTGTTCGCATTATATGTAAAACCTCAAGACTCACACATACTGGACCTTTATTCGCACAACTAAATATGCTAACTGTTGACAAAAATGGCAGCCTGACTAACGTCACAGGACCTACGAAGTACAGTAGGCATTAGGACTCGAATGCGAACTGAACTCTTGGAAATCCCCACCCCCAGTTGAAATCCTGCCTATATTAAGATGGGCACCGCCCAAGTCAGAATCGCCAGTGATTTTCATCAAAAATCACCAGAAATTTTCATCAAACGTAGGTCAGCTCAGAACTTGTTGGTAACAGTCTCCTAATGCGCCTTCATTCCAAAAATGAATAACGATCGCCGATTTAATTTTACAATTTTTTAATTAAAGGAAACAGATTGAATAATGTAGGTTCAGTAGATTTCAAGCTTTACGTGTGAAAATACATTTACATCTCTTTAATGGTTTTCAGTGCCCTTGTCCAGGATCAAAACAACTTTTTGAATCGCATTATTTTCCCAACAATACAACAAATTTTTATATATAGTACTATAGTAGAAGGTAGCATTTATGTAGTTTACGGTAATTCAACTCAAGACCAACACCTTCTCTGCACAAGATAATAATGATTCTATGTCATTCTCCTGAGCATAACCGGTTCAAAGACGAATAAATAGCGGCTCTACATCACATTGTTATATAGATATATGAGACAACACATTTTGGGCATCGGCAATCTGATGAATGCACTATTCCGGTTTTCTTGTTTCACATTATATTCTATGGCGGTTGATCAGTGATTTTCTTCATTGATAAACCTTAAACCACCTCAGCTTCGTTGTGTGAATCGGAATTGCATTGCTGTGACACACCAGCACACTCCGTGGCAGTGATTCTGTATCCCCTAATCAAGGAATCAAAATGGATCAAGATTTGAAATGACAAGAGAAATTTAGACATATTTTGTTTACACATGTAATTTTTTGTTCAAATTATATCCAAGTGTGATATATAGTCAATATTCAAGAGGTGCAAAAAAAAACCCAAAGTATGTCCTCATATTTTCACATCCATGCCAAGAAATACTGCATTGAAAAGGGTCCATTTAGCCTACCCTGTTTTATCGCTCTAATCAGCAAATGGCAGGGTCATATTTCTGCTGTCAAAATTGTATTTCCCTCCAAAGTCTTAACCCTTGAATCCAAGTCACACACTCTCTGATGCAAAGTAATGATTGTCCTAACTATCCGATTAGCACATTATGAACATGTCTTTGGTCATAGTGTACACATCATAACTCACATCAATGTTTTCTGCTATATTATTTCAATGATATGGTTTAACAATTTAAGTTATGGAAACAGCGCTGATTGTTTGAGGGTATATGCAGTAGTTAAGATTAACCTCAGTAATAGGGCCATGTGGCATACAGTGGGACAGGGTATTTTTAGCTGTGGGTAATTTGACCTGAATTTGAAGGCTCAAGCCTGATGTGGCCAATGTGAAATAGGATACACGTTACAGGCTACAGTTCACATATATATAACAATATACTGAAGTGTTAATTATCAATCTAATTTTAATCAGAATTATTTCAGATCAGAACTTGCTGGTAACAATGCCCTAATGCACGTTCATGCCAAAAATCAAGGTTCTAATGTCAACGGTTCTCCTCATTTTGCCGACGAAAGGATTTGGATGGACTGACTGACTGACTGACTGACTGACTGACTGACTCATTACCGGACAATTTGCGATCTGTAGCCTACATCGTAGGAAAATCAACGATCACACAATTTTACTCTTAACTCATAAAGCCATACACCATTCCTTCTCGTTACCTCTACATCTTCAGAACTACTTTACCAGATTACAACATGTTCATAACTATCCTACCCGACAGAACTACATAAACCTCTACAGACCGTTTTTCCGTACTCAATTGTCATTTTATACCGCCAGAATTAAGGGACCTCGAATATGGAACAACCTAACTGCTGACCTGAAATGTACATCTTCCATATCATTATTCAAGTCACGATTAAAATATCTTTCATCTCGTAAGAATTATCCCTATCAACTCTGATAAATTTCAAGATACCGTCAAATTCCACATATTCTAACTTACTCATCAACACTAATGTATACGCATGTAAATGTTGTGATAATACCTGCTTATGTTAATGTAATATGCCACATGTATAGTAGTTACTATAATTAGTGTATGCATGTAATATTATCTTTGTATATATGTTACATTAAACTTTTACAAACAATAACCGATGTATCATTATTTCACCTTAACTATATATAAATATTTATTTTCATATAATCGTGCTAAATCTAATATTTAATATATTTCCGGGATATAACATGCCCCTAGGGGTTTTATTCCCGCCATCCGCAGCACTATGTCTTTTATCATTGAATTGTACATTGTTTTTTTCATATTGCTGTTATATGGTGAATACATCAAATATAAAAAAAAAACCCTCATATCTAGCATTCTGACTTCACATCACCAAGCTCACAAGGTGTAGTACCATCACTTTTTTAGCTTGGAGTCATATGATATGCCTAGTTGGTTGACCTAAAAAAACTACTGAGCTAGTAGTTATTATATAGGATGGGTACATAAAGCTACAACGTGTACGCGGTAATCCTGAAGTGGAGTACGGTATAGGGTGCAAGATAGCACTGTTATATGCATATGTATCAAGGTTTAGTGGCTATAACGTGTTCGCAGCTACGTCAATACAATAAGAGATCACCATCTGTTCATCATGGAAGGCGTAGCTGTGAAAAATTATACCGGTCGTACTCTGGATTCTCATGCATCTACCGAAGTAGTGGAGGGCCTGGTGATTGAAACTTTAGGTAATCATTATTGCTTATATTTCATTTCGCTTTCATGGTATTTAACTATTTTGTATCTGCCGCTCAACGTAAGACTACGGGGTCCAGACCACTATTAAAATTTACATTGGCGGCAATGTTAAAAACTTTTAACGTAATTGCATCTCCTCGATTCATTATTTAAGTCTCGACTTCCATATTACGGCCAGAAGTACTTTAATTTAAGTACTACAACCGGACAGATTTCTTGATGGGGGTCGCCCATTGAAATTTTGAGTTATGCGCTCTCCTACAAATGACGTCATAATTTTGGCTTTTTTCTCTGCTTTCAGAAAGCGGTGCACATGCACCCAAATAGCCCTCTTAGCAACTCCTTATTAGGCCTTGAGTTAAAATCAAACTCACAGCGGAACCAAACACATACCATACTCCAATCACCTAACACTGGCCTTCAATTATTCCTCGCAACATAGACTGGAAAAAATATTGAAAACAATTCACTTCTCTGGCAGAGGTTGCCTAAAGGGCTATTTTTAATAGTAGTCTGGTACCTACGGGGTGAGTGAGTGAGTAGTAGGGTCTAACGTCCTTTTCAACCTTGTTTCGGTCATATCACGACGGTGCCTACATGTGCCAGAACACGAGAGTGCTCACAGTTCCTATTACCCTGGACACTGATCAGCTCAGCCAGTACAGCACCCGGTCACCCACCCAAGTATTGACCGAGCTTAACGTTGCTTAACTTCGGTTATCTGACGAGAACCAACGCTATAAGCCATACCGACTACGGTAGCGATAAGATGGTCGGCAGCTTATCAGTTTTTGCCCATTTAAATTGCAATAAATGAACGAATTACATACTTTCTCAGAGCCATTCTTTCAGGAAACCAGAAGACAATTGTTTTCTTCCGATTACAACAACTTAATTATTTGAACCTAAGTGAAGCGACTACAATTGTAAGTTTAACTATTTTATAAATTTTATTACGTAGATTCCCGCTGGCAATATGAAGTACACATGCATAGGAACATTGTCTTGAAGTAGCAATACGCTAGGTTTAGTATTTTCGGACTTGTTGATTTTTGAAGTCGACACGGCTTTTTCGGCATATTGCGTATATATTAACATATGGAGGAATGTCTTGACAACATCGTTTTTCGTGATAAATGAATGCAAAATTTTAATATTTGTACCTCGTATCACGCGATATCCTTTTAGGACTTAGAACTTGTAATATGTAAGGAGCTTGTCTTGACGTGTTAATATTTTAGACGAAGTATTTGTCAAGTTATAGAATTATTCAAAGATTTGCAGACTGTGAGATCGGCAGCATTCGCCATCTTGTTTCTCAGCGATCGCTGATGTGAAGTTTTGGGTAACTTTAAATCTGTCATCTTGAGGAATATCTTTAGCACTGCTAGATTGTAACATTTTAAATTATGGATATTCGGCTTACCTTGTCGAGCTTTATATAGCCTGTGATTGTATGGTTTCCCGTGGTATGTTTGTCAATGTTCCTGACAGCGCAGAAAAAGTTCGGTTTTTCTCGCTTCGGACATTTCTGTTCAATTGTCATTTTTCGGTGGAACATTGTTAATCCATCCTCTGTCTTGAAGCGTTCCCATTCAAAGTTATTGTCATAGTAATCTAGTTCAGGATACGGGCTTCAAAGCTATATATAATATAGTATATGATTCGTCAAAATTTAGACATATTTTGGCCGCTAAACTCTCCTTGTTTTTTGCGCAGTTGTCGGCAGCCATGTATGCTTCAATCGTGTCTCTCTGTAGTAAGTGACGTCATGATTTTCGGTCATACGCATTTGTCAGTCAATCAAATTAATCCTTTAAATTTAGGCCGTGAGATTTTTGTCATAAATTAGCAACACTCTAGCAACCGTGTACTATATAAGGCCGCGATTTTGCCTATACTGTCAGTCGGTCTTGGAGTCTGGACAACGAAGGACCTTATAGGAACTAGGAAGCAAGCTGCAAAACAAGCAAGCAAAGAAGATAGGGAATAATAAGTTAGTAGCTATTTGAAACATCAGGGTTACATGAACCGTTAGGGTTACATGAACCATCAGGGTTACATGAACCATTAGGGTTACATGAGCCATTAGGGTTACATGAACCACCTGGGGTTACATGAACCATCAGGGTTACATGAACCAACTAGGGTTACATGAACCATTTGGAACTGCTAAGGATTACAGCAAAGGTACTTCCTGTTTCAAGCGGACATAATTGAACCTCTCAAAGGGGTTTTAAGGTTCTCTGACAATTTTCGCCATATTACCAGTTCTTACCAAGTGTCACCAGAAGAATATCAACCAAGCATTACAGCATAGAATTTCCTGATTCATTCAAATTACTAATGAGGACAGCTAATCAAATTGATTAATGAATTAACTGTATATATTCAAATGATCCAGAAATAAACCCGATGTATTTGTTGAACTGTGAAATTGTACTGTGAAGTTGGTTACTGTTACCGTTGGATCAGTAGTGTAAAAATGAGATACCCTGAGTGGTACAATATTAACATTGAATTTGACGGTTACATTGAGAGCGTCACCATTTAACCAGCTGCAAGACATTGCTATCCGTGTTGAAGTAGGCTGAAAGACAGGATCCCGATACAGCGAGAGCGATGCAGCAAGCTGAATGAGGCAGTGGTAAAGGTTAGAATCCGAATCCAGTTGGTAGCGGCGTCTCCGGAGAAGAAGAGAAATTTAGGATACAAGAAATCCTGTTACTTTCCTGTTTTATGCGAAAAATAGGTGGTGGCAGCATACAGGAACATTAGTGGTTATACCGAGTTTACCAATAGGGGGGTCTTAGCCCTTAAAATCCGCTACAATTTGGTGGCAGCGGTGGGATTGAAAGCTGTAGCCAATCAGAGAAGACCATGCCTAGACGTCGTGCAGAAATGGAAGACCTAGACCCTGAAGTTTCCTTCAATTTTGAAACCCATCATGAAGAGGATGAAAATGGAGATCCCACTCTGAGACTGACTCCACGTGAGTCAGGAGGACATGGCGATTCTGCTCACGTGTATCGTCCTCAAAGTCATCGAGATATGAAGCTTGAAAGTTACAGTGGGGAAACTTCTTGGAAAGAATATTACCAAGTCTTCAAAACGATCTCTCGGATAAATCAGTGGAGCCAACAAGAGAAAGCGGATGATCTCTTTGCTCATCTGCATGGTCCTGCAAGACAACTAGCCTGTACTCTAACAGATGAGGAACAACAAGATTTCGACAAATTGGTAGTCGTCCTCAGCTCTCGTTTTGGACCCAGTGACCAAGCTGAGTTGTACCTCGCAGAGCTCCGGGGTAGAAGACGTAAAAACAAGGAAACACTACGGGAGCTTGGACAGGCAATCCGTAAGCTTGCGACACTTGCTTATCCAGGAGGATGCAGAGATGAGAATGCAGGTGTATCAAGGCTAACCCGAGGATCTTCAGCAAGCAGTTACTCTGGCCCTACAAATTGAGGGATACCGCAAAATAGAAGAGCAAAGAGGCGGACCTCCTTCAAGGAAATTTGTTAGGGAAGTCACAGAGAAATCTCAAGGGGAACTAGAGAAAAGAATTAGGGAATTAGACGAAATGTTGAAGAAGGTACCAACTGGTGAAACCATGACCAATGGATACAAGCAACCAAAGGAAAGACGTCCATTGTCCAGTATAGTGTTACACGACACTACAGCCGGGATTGTCCAAACAGGAAGGCCACGGGCAAGACACAGTCGGGAAACGGGGAACAACCGACCATAAGGGGCAAGGGGAGGTTGTAAAGCCCGAAAAGCCCCAAATAATGTCGTCGAAACGACATGCGAACCTCTCGAAGATAAAAGAAGAACCATATGTAAGTGATTGTTCTGCAGCTCACATGATGAAGACAGCAAATATCGGATATAATGTTCCGGTGCTAGAGGTGGGAGAGAGAAGAACTGAGAGTGGACTTTATATTCCAGTTCAAATAGGGGACATTCAGTTTTCATTTCTAGTCGATACTGGGGCTTGTGTTTCAATTCTATCAAAGAGAGTGCAATTCCGCTTACCCCTGAAAGATCAACCGGAAATAAAGCCCACTGACGTCCAGTTGCTTACTGCAGACTATACGCCACTTAGTATCATCGGGATGTGCGAATTGGATCTATGGGTATTGCCTGAGCCAACCAAATTAAAGATGGTTGTGGCAGATATCAAGAACGATGGTATTCTCGGAGTGGACTTCTTAATGAAATTCAATTGTGAAATTCATCTTCAGAGGAGAAGTCCTCCCAAGTAAGTGCACAGGATCTTGCCAGGAGATCTTGGGAAAGTGGGCCATATGTGAACCTTTGGCAAATAAACAAAAACATGCACAAATGGTCATAGGTAGAACTCTTGTGGATACAGAGAGGGAATTTTTCCCATTACGGGCCATTAATACAGGAACTGACCCTGAAATAGTACACAAGGATACAACCATAGCAGTAATGAGCCCGATTATCTCAACTTCTGGAATAGTGAAGCAAGAGGATGAAATTATCAAAGAGGCGGTGAAATTACAAGCGTCTAGTCCGTCATCCATAATTCAGCCGTCGTCCATTGCGAAAGTCAAATGCAGTCAGAACTACCAGAACATTTAATATCTGTGTATGACAGAAGTACAGAGAAGATGGAGCCTCAAGATAAATGCAAGGTAAAAGCATTGCTGTTGGAATTCCCAGATATCTTTGCAAAGGACGATGCTGATTTAGGCAGGGCAGAGGGTGTGAAACATTCCATCAACACAGGAAATGCTCCTCCATTGCGACAAGCACCAAGACGTCTACCAATACAGTAGCAAGAGGAGGCTGACAAACAGATTAAGGATATGTATGATAGAGGTATTATTGAACGATCAACCAGTCCTTGGGCATCTCCAATTGTACTGGTGACGAAGAAAGATGGCAGTACCCGATTCTGCGTGGATTATAGACGTCTAAACAATGTAACTGTTAAAGATGCTTACCCCCTGCCCAGAATAGATGATTCCCTCAACTCGCTCCATGGAGCCAGGTGGTTTTCTACCCTTGATCTGGCTAGCGGATACTGGCAAGTAGATTTGGATGAGGATGCAAGAGAAAATCAGCATTTACCTCCAGGAGCGGACTGTGGCAATTCAAGGTCACGCCATTTGGCCGGTGCAATGCTCCCTCAACCTTCGAAAGACTTATGGAAATGGCACTAGCGGGATATCAGTGGAGCATCTGCCTGGTATATCTAGATGACGTCATCCTTTTTTGGGAAAACACTAGATGAAGCCATAAACAACCTAAGGATGGTATTCCAGCGGCTGCGACAAGCTCATCTTAAGCTAAAGCCAAAGAAGTGTCATTTATTCCAGCAAAAGGTGGGTTATACAGGTCATGTAGTATCAGCAGAAGGTATCTCTACTGATGAAGAGAAGATAAAAGCTATCAAGGACTGGCCAACCCCGACTAATGAACATGAAGTTAGAAGTTTTCTTGGCTTAGCATCTTACTACCGACGATTTGTTAAGAATTTTGGAGAAATTGCAAGACACCTGCATCGCTTGACAGAAGTAAACAGAGAGTTCTTGTGGACTGAAGAATGCGAAACTTCCTTTCGAAAGTTACAGCATCTGTTAATGAACAGCCCTATATTAGCTTATCCCAGTTCTCATGGGGATTTCATTCTTGATACAGACGCCAGTGGATATGGTATTGGAGCTGTTTTGTCCCAAAATCAAGGTGGCCAAGAAAAGGTTATCGCATACGCAAGCAGGGTCCTCAGTAAAGCCGAAAGGAACTATTGTGTCACTAGGAGGGAACTTCTTGCCGTAGTAACTTTTGTCAAACACTTCAGGCATTATCTTATAGGTCGACACTTCACTATAAGGACGGACCACAGCGCTCTTAGATGGTTGCTGAATTTCAAAGAACCCGAAGGACAGATTGCACGTTGGTTGGGCCTGTTGAGCACTTTTGACTTTGACATTATACACCGACCCGGAAAGCAACATGGCAATGCTGATGCTCTGTCAAGAAGGCCATGTAAATGGTGTGAAAAGTTGGGTTATGAAGAACCTGATGGTAACCTTATTCTTCCTATCTTGGCGCCCGAAATGGGACAACGAAGTGTCACAGTCCAAACTGAACACACTGGGCCTATTGAAACGACAATAACTAAGGTCAAGTGGGTACCAAAGTGCTGGAGTTACAAGGAGAGAGGATTTAGGAAACGTAAGAACTTTAAGTTAGCTGACAGCAATAGTTCACAAAGACATGTTAATGTTGTAACAAGACAACAGAAGCAGAGATTAGACACCGAGTCTCAAGCAGCCTCAAATGATAATCTTTGGTCAAATGAACGTTTAAAGGAGGCATAAGAGTGTGATACAGATTTGAAGGGGATAATTACTGCTAAGCGCCAATCTGTCGAACAACCAACCTGGGAAAAGATCTCATCTCAGAATAAAGTCACCAAGGCTTATTGGGCAAAATGGAATCGTCTGAGTTTTATAGACGGAGTTCTTCATCTTAAATGGGAATCAGCTGATGGATCCGGATATCGGTGGTTATTGGTGTTACCCAGGAATCTGCTTAAAGAGGTTTTCCATCAACTTCATGCAGCAAAGACCGCAGCACATCTTGGACTCCAGAAGACTTACACCAGAATTTCAGATCGGTATTACTGGTATGGAATGAGACAGGATATCAAACTGTTGTGTAGGCAATGTGACACATGTGCATCTCGAAAGTCATGTCCTAGGCGGCAACGTGCACCCTTACAGCAGTATCAAGTTGGAGTTCCGATGGAGAGGATCTCTGTTGATATCTTGGGACCATTACCAAAATCTAACAAGGGAAATAAGTATATCCTCGTGGCAACCGATTACTTCACACGATGGACAGAGGCCTATGGTATTCGAAATCAGGAAGTCGAAACAGTTGCCGACAAGATAGTCAAGGAATTTATCTGCAGATATGGAGTTCCAAAACAAATACACTCAGATCAAGGGTCGAATTTTCAATCTAAGCTCTTCCGGGAAGTTTGTCGACTGCTGGATACAGATCAAACCCGTACAACCCCGTACCATCCACAGTCAATTGGAATGGTCGAGCGATTCAACCGTACATTAGAGGATCGTCTTGCAATGATGGTGAAGCAAAATCAAAGGGACTGGGATGAACAGTTACCTTTTGCTCTCATGGCATACAGATCTTCAATTCACAATGTCACTCAAGAGACTCCAATGATGATGGTGATTGGAAGAGAAACACCACTGCCACTGGATCTGATAACTGGAAGAGGTCCAGATATGGTAACTACTGAAGATACAGAGTATGCTGAGCAGCTACGAGAACGAATAGAAGTTGCACATGAGAGAGCCAGGGAGACACAAAAGAAAAACACTGTTCGACAGAAGAAAAAATATGATCTTCGGAAACATGGAAGTCCATATAAGGTTGGAGACTTGGTTTGGTTATATGACAGCACCAGAAAGAATAACCTTATGCAACTGGAAAGGCCCGCACCAAGTCATCAGCAAGCTTGATGATACAGTGTATCGTGTGCAGCTCAATCGGCAATCTCGGACAAAAGTAGTGCATATTGACCGCATGAAACCATATCAGGGTAATACTTACCAACCTTGGACAGTAACAAACGGTTAGGGAACCATATACAAGAACTGGTGACACAGAATTATGAACAAATACAACTTTATTGTAAACTGAACGTAACATATTAACACAGAAAATAGAAGGAGAAACTCATAAAAATTATCTCTGTAATCTACAGTGATGATGTCTGATTTGAAGTGTTCAAGTTGTGGGAAGAATTACTAGCATCGACAGGGCCTGTATTGTCATCGAACTCAGTGCCCAGTGCGACTGAATAATCGACTGCATATGTGTCCATTGTGCGAACTGGAAATGGAAGACAAAGATTCATACGTGAAGCATCTGGCTGAGTGCAAGCGGGCTCCGTGGACGAAGTCCATGAACAAGATTCCAAGGAAAAACTAAATCCAAGACGGGTAGTACCGGTCAGTCCGGGGACACCAGTTCGTGACGAACCAAATGGGGTTCTTGAATCGTCAGCTAGGACAACACCTAGAGATGCAGCCACCATTCCTTCCTTCAAGCAGGCAGCAGCACGAAGAACTATGGCATTGGGTCACAGAATTGCGAGGCCGGGGGCTGCTGCCTCTGCCGTCAAAGGGGCATCCATCATCCAACGTTCTGCTTCAAACCTAAGTGCAGATCCAAATGCATTGCCATCATTCTCTGATGATGACGACGAGGACCTGGTGCCCATTGGCACCCTCGATTGCACTGTGTCATCAGCTTCATCCACATCACAAGCTCATATGTCGACAACACCAATCACAGTCTTCACGTCCCAACCCTTGATCACAGGCACGATCGCAGTGTCAGGTCAGACGGCCAAACCTTCGAAACTAGAGGAAGGACCCTCAACATCTGGGATGAATACCTCTTTCTTCGCATATGCATGTCCCACGACTACAATCACAGCTGGGGGTGACAAGGGTGACAACGGATTGTCGACATCTTCCGACGAAAGTTTTACCATCCCAACCCTCGTCACACCGCGAGAAGATTATGCTCATGTGCACACAATATCCACGTACTTCCCCGATGGCAGGCAGAAGCAAGAAGAGATAATCAAGAATTCCATCTGTGGGGATGACTGTATGCTGTGCAAACGGAAGTGGGGTCAGGTTGACGATATGGACTCGAGCAAACGTCGTGCATGAACTTCTGAAACGAAGGGACAAATTTATGTAATTGTTCTTGTTAAAGTTCAAGTACTTTTCTCTGCAGAGGAAAAAAGTTTCATATTTGTTGTTGAATATTGACGTTAACATAGTTACATGTTATAAACAGTTCCCATGATTCCAGATGAATATTTTGAATAATTGAACGCGACGTTGAAATATTATCCCTCTTCCTTAATGGAGATATGAATGAACGTGGTGATGAATTATCTCTCTATCTTTCTCAATGGACATTTAATTATGATTTAATTATCATAAGAACTTTACCATGGACAATAAATGAACCCTATAGTATTTCAAATTACAAGAACATTCTTAATATTCAGAATTCAAATATATTAATGAGCTGAATAACTCACAAGGACAGTAGGAGTTTCAAGGACAGAACAATGAACTCTATGAACTTTACGCCTATTCAGAATAATTGCGTGATTTTCTGACGACAACTTGGTAAGTTAGTTCTTGTTCGAGGACGAAAAAATTTTAGCAGGGGTAGTGTGGCGAAAATAGAAAATATTTTACAGAAGGTAATAAATATAAACTATAGGGTTATGTTTGATTTATGGTCAAACATTATATTTAAGAATTCCATGGATAAATGTAATTTCTTGCTAAAAAGAGCTGTAAACATATCTCCCTCCTCTAGAGCCTCATCTATTTCTAGCAGCTTCGGTGCTGACTGTATGCACGCGCTCACGGAGAATTATCTAGAAAACTCAAAGGAATGTTTTGACCCCAACATGCTAGAATTGTAAGTTTTACTATTTTATAAATTGTATTACGTAGATTCCCGCTGGAAATAGGAATTACACATACATAGGAACATTGTCTGGAAGTAGCAATACGCTAGGTTTAGTATTTTCGGACTTCGGCATATTGCGTATATACTAACATATGGAGGAATGTCTGACAACATAGTTTTTCGTGATAAATGAAAGCAAAATTTTTATATTTGTATCCGTATCACGCGATATCCTTTCAGGACTTAAAAATTGTAATATGTAAGGAGCTTGTCTTGACGTGTCAATATTTTAGACAAAGTATTTGTCAAGTTATAGACTTTTCAAAGATTTGCAGACTGCGAGATCGGCAGCATTCGCCATCTTGTTTCTCTCGGCGATCGCTGATGTGAAGTTTTAGGTAACTTTAAATTTGTCATCTTTAGGAATATCTTTAGCACTGCTAGATTATAACATTTTAAATTATGGATATTCGGCTTACCTTGTCGAGTTTTATATAGCCTGTGATTGTATGGTTTCCCGTGGTATGTTTGTCAATGTTCCTGACAGCGCAGAAAAAGTTCGGTTTTTCTCGCTCCGGACATTTCTGTTCAAGTGTCATTTTTCGGTGGAACATTGTTAATCCATCCTCTGCCTTGAAGCGTTCCCATTCAAAATTATTGTCATAATAATCAAGTTCAGGATACGGGCTTCAAAACTATATATAATATAGTATATGATTCGTCAAAATTTAGACATATTTTGGCTGCTCAAAAGTGCTAAACTCTCCATGGTTTTCGCGCAGTTGTCGGCAGCCATGTTTGCTTGTATCGTGTCTCTCATGAATTTCGGTCATACGTATTTGTCAGCCAATCAAATTAATCCTTTAAATTTAGGCCGTGAGATTTTTGTCATAGGTTAGCAACACTCTAGCAACCGCGATTTTGCCTATAATGTCAGTCGGTCTCGGAGTCTGGGC
This sequence comes from Hanleya hanleyi, assembly GCA_036873755.1. Classification (NCBI taxonomy): domain Eukaryota; kingdom Metazoa; phylum Mollusca; class Polyplacophora; order Lepidopleurida; family Hanleyidae; genus Hanleya; species Hanleya hanleyi. Next base: position 125,031 of record JAVTVY010032946.1, read on the forward strand.
AAAGAAGGACCTAATAGGAGCTAGGAAGCAAGCTGGAAAACAAGCAAGCAAGCAAACAAAGAAGATAGGAAATAATAAGTTATTAGTTATTTGAACCATCAGGGTTACATGAACCATCAGGGTTACATGAACCATCAGGTCTATATGAACCCTCAGGGTTACATGAACCAACAGGGTTGCATGAACCATCAGGGTTACATGAACCATCAGGGTTACATGAACCAACAGGGTTACATGAACCATCAGGGTTACATGAACCATCAGGGTTACATGGACCATCTAGAATTACATGAACCATTTGGAACTGCTAAGGAATACAGCAAAGGTACTTCCTGTTCCAAGCGGACATAATTGAACCTGTCATAGGGGTTGTAAGGTTCTTTGACAATTTTCGCCATATTACCAGCTCTTACCAAGTGTCACCAGAAGAATATCAATCAAGCATTACGGCGCTGAATTTCCTGATTCATCCAAATTACCAATGAGGACAGCTAATCAAATTGATTGATGAATTAACTGTATATACTTCAAGTGATCCAGAAATAAAACCGATGTATTTGTTAAACTGTGAAATTGGACTGAAGTTGGTTACTGTTACCGTTGGATCAGTAGTGTAAAAATGAGATACCCGGAGTGGTACAATACTAACATTCAATTTGACGGTTACATTAAGAACGTCACCATTTAACCAGCTGCAAGACATTGCTATCTGTGTTGAAGTAGGCGGAAAATCAGGATCCCGATACAGCGAGAGCGATGCAGTAAGGGGAACGAGAAAGTGCTAAAGGTTGGAATCCGAATCCAGTTGGTAGCGGCGTCTCCGGAGAAGAAGAAATATTTAGGATACAAGAAATCCAGTTACTTTCCTGTTTTATGTGAAAAATAGGTGGTGGCAGCATACAGGAACATTAGTGGTTATACTGAGTTTACCAATAGGGGGGTCTTATCTCTTAAAATCCGCTACAATGTGAATCAATTTTTGCCAATATTCCGAGAGAAAGGATCACTGAACTTACATTTTTGCTAAGTTTGGCAACTTCAGGTCGAAAATAGTAACAATTTGTGCGGTATGTTAAAGAGAAAGCAAATAGGGAATAGGCTAATTACCGTACGCATAATATCTACCGATTAGTGTCAGTTATTAGTACGGTGGCCCATAGACGACATACTATATTTTTTAGTTTTGAATTTATTTATTTTTTACTTCTAGGTTTTATTTGTTACCCCTCAGCCATTTTGACCTTGTGGGGATTGTCGACGACATGTACGTCCGTCCGTCCGTACGACGTCCAAAACTTCTGGAAAACTCTCGGGGTTTCATAATATTGACCTAATGGCTTTCTTTCCTCGTTTGACATTCGACCTATCAACGCAAAGAAAAGCTGTTATTAAATACATGGCCTTTTCCTATCCTTTTTAGGTTTCTGTCCAGGTAAAAGTGTTACGATCACTTGAAGAAGAGTCAGCAAAAGACGTTTATGTCAAAAAATGGATATTTTGGCGGCGGATGATACATTGGAGATGCTCCTCACAATTTGGGGCAACACTATCGCCAGAATTGAAAACGGGAAATCGTATAATCTCAAATACATTTCAACGCGTGACTACAGAAACAATGTAAACTAACGAAAACCCCAAAATCGGAAATCGAAGGCCTACACAATATTGCAGTGACGGATGCTCATTTCCAGTGCGAAAAGCTTGAAGAAATCACTTGTCCATTGAAATTTGTCTCGACATAACTGGCTTTAAAATGTGAAGCTTGTAGTAAAGCCATTGAGGATCATCTAATCGGTCAAGGTGATGAGGATACAGACCTAACGGAATGTCCTCACTGCAACGTGATGTAGACCAATCGAAAATTGAAGCCCTCCATACTAGCACACATCAACATCGAATCTCCACGTGGTCAGAAGAAACTAACTACTTTTAATAGAGTCTGTGATAAAAGCATTTCTGGCGGAGACCAATAATGTTGGCATACTGCATTCAGCTAAAGATGTCATAAAGTTCCTTATGAGTCACCCACAATTTCTTATGAAATTTTCTAATGATTTGATAACACTGTCTCCCAGCACAGAGCGCGAGTTGTTGGGTGGGTTCAGGTTCCTGTTGCTTCAATGCAGTTTGCTGAGAAGCAACAGGGACTTGATAATGTGATGTCTAGAACTGTAATATCACTTGTCTTTATTGCACCATGTAAGCGTCCTGTCTGTGTCTTGTGCTCAGTGTTTTATAGGGTGGATGGAGAGTGTCTGGTTCCATGCTGCTTCAAAGATTTCTTCTTTGAAGTAGCAGGAACAAAACGGGGCTGGGTGGTGCTTAGTTGGTTCGTCGTGATATAGCTGACATATTGTTGAAGGCGACGTTAAATTCTATTCACTCACTCACTCACCCAGCACAGAACGCTAACATGCCTGAACACAACATTGCTTAACATTAGTATTGGACAACTTTCAAAGACATTAGTATTCTATGCAAAATGCTTAGAATGCATTGTCTCTTTAACCCATAGTATTTCTACCATTAATCAATAATGACACACTCAGAACTTAAAGAAATTGAATAATTAATTAGTTTTATACCAGACCAGTTTGAGAATGCTAAATGTTAAAATTCTGTTCCTTGTGACATTAAAATTATCACTAATTTGACAACATGGTTCAGACACATGTAGGCATCATGCAATATCTCTTAAATACTATTTCCACCATTTATCAATAATGACGCTTCTATAAAGTAATTGGCTAATTAATTAGTTTATATATCAGACCAGTTTGAGAATGCTAGATGTTGAAATTATATTCCATGTGACTTTAAAACAAGTTTTAAGTAATTTGGAAATTTACACCTGAACATGTTTCAGACACATATGGTTTCAATAACCGGAAACCAAACATTATTCCCATTAAGCCTAATTGAGACATTCAGAACATTATAATTATTCAAGAAACGTAATTTCGTATATCAGCCTTTTGTTTTTATGTGTACCCTGCATGCATATAATTCCTTCGTGCATTATAGTCTGATTGTCATCTATCCACCTGTAATTCTGTAATTACGAAATAAACACATTTTATTATTGTAGCGGTTTTAAAAGCGTACGGTGTACTCTCAGTCAAATATTTCAAGTCAAGTCACTTTAACCATTAATATTCAATGCTGCCACCACCTATTTGTCATTAAAAATAGGAAAATATTTAAGTTTAGCGTTTGCCTATTTTCTTCCTTTAATCCCGGAGACGCCGCTACCAACTGGATTCGGATTCTCGCTCTTTCCTCTTGTATCTATCACTTTGCTGCTACTCCCTCGTTGTATCATAGAATTGTTACTATCTCACTACTGTTATCTTTATATTTAATAGTCAGTTCATTATTTGTATTATATGACCGATCTGTTATTTCTGTAAACCAGGACAGTGACTATAGTATATCTGTGAATTCTTGATAATCTTCTGCCTGATGACGCTTGTAATCTTCCCATGGAATACTTGTACCTCTATCGATGATGACGTTCCTGATACTGGGTGTCTTAAGCGATTTGTATGGTTGACATCAGTGATATCTTAATCTTAGGATGACATTAGTGATTTCCCATTTTCTATGGATGACGTTTGTAATCGTTCTAAGATTACTTATGTACTTTCTAATGGATGACTGTCTGTAACCAGTTATTTCAGATAATGTAATCTTCTTGGCATCACAGTTTCCAATATTTGAACAGTTCCACAAGAACCAACTTCAAGTCAGATATATTCAGTTGAATAATATTCATAACACAGTTTATTCTTGAATCAGATGATCAAATATATATACAGTTAATTGAATCAGGTAAGTTTGTCGATGTAATCATAGATGTAATCATAGATGTAATCATCAGATATAGTTGCTCCAAGTTTCTGGTGACATATGGTATTTTCCAATTATAGCGAAAATGTACTCAGTTCCTCAAATAATGCTTGAAATAGGAAGTACACGGTTAATTTCACTGTTCCTAGCTCTCCTATATAAGCATGAGACATGTAACCATGATTACATGTAATCATGATACATGTAATCATTTACTGTTCAGCATATAATCATTGAACATGTAATCATTTACCATGTAATCATTTACTGTTCAGCATGTAATCATTGAACATGTAATTATCTACTATGTAATCCTAAACTGTAATCTTCACACTTGACTGTAGGCTGTCATTTTGGTCTGTATGCTAAAGGCTGGCTGGTATAGATCCTTACCCTCCGAGTGTCTGAGATCGTCTGACATATTGGCGAAATTTCTGCCTTTTATAGTGCTGGGTTGCTAACCAGTTGCCAAGCCAATGACGTAAAATTCTACGGCTAAACGAAAACACCGAATTTTGATTGGTCAATAATTACAATTCCGCAAACGCGGTGACGTAATATACTCGACAGACAGTGCAGAAGGCAGGCTGAACGAAAGCGCACTTTACCAACACGTATACATGCAATTTCGAGGCAAAAATTATACCAAGTTCCGATGAATCGTTGGCAGAACCAGATATCATACGAAAGCCTGTATCCTGAACTTTCCATGGATATAATTATATTCCAAAAAGAACTCTTTATAGACGAAGATGGAAAAGTTATCGCTCCCGAACTTGTGCGAGACGTGTGCACGAAAACTACATGCAAAATCAGGCATGTTTTCTCATCGCATCGGCGGAAACAAATGCCGATCTAAGGAAAAATATTACCTCAAAGGCAGCAACCGAGTTAGCAAGGTAAGCCTGAACAATTATATTTTCAATGAATACAAGGTTGTCTTGAGAAATATATCTCAAAATATGATTAATTAATGATTTTCCATCATGACAAACGAACACCGCCGGGCTAACAAATATGGCGGCGGGTATTCGAAGCTCGAAGTCAGAAAATTGCCAAACTTAAAAAATTCAGATCTCATCAACCAGAGCGTCTTATGAGCTGACAGTTCATGACTATATCGTAAAATATATATACTTCCTAACCTTAGTTGGATTTGTCATGAAATCATTTAGAAATAAGTTATACGAGCACTTTTTGTGACATACCAAAACGAAGATGACAGCCGTTTCCCTATACGCTGCAATGGTTTACATGAAAAACCGGCTCAACTATAAAAATCCATATCTCCGTAAATATGAAATGTCCAAACTTTTTACGTCAAGACAATATTCTCTTATATGTGTACTTCCTATTTCCTGCAGGAATTTATGCAATATAAATTCTTTCCGTAATAAACTTACAATTTACTGGCAATGGTAACGAAATTCTCCGTCTCAATTTGAGCTTCTTGTACGTCGGCGGAACGCCAAGATCAAAGAGCGCGTGCTGCAACGTAGCAGAGCACGCGAGGGTCTAAATATAGATCCGTTTGTTTACATATATCAGCTGATCGTGTCTGATATATAACAAACAATACTTTATAACAACAGTACTTTCCGTAATATCTGAATAGTTGATACTCGACCAAGAATTAATTATGACAGAAAAATTATCTCAGATAAATTTTCGCCCTTTTCATAAAAGTATTATTTCAGATAAATTTCCGTCACACCATCATATCATTATTACATGTACCTATCCAGTATTTTATCACGGCAGCTTTTACTACCTGTCTTGCATGTCCGCGTATCTGATCGTAATGACCATCTACCTTACAGTTCTGTTTGCCAGTCACATATTATGTTAACGTCGTGTATGCACCGATTGATCATTTCTACTTGATAATTAGTTTCCCGTGACCTTAGTTTTCAAAATACACTATCTTCCCGATGTGATAATTCTTTATTAATAGTTGGGAATCTTGCAAATCAAATGCATGCAATATGAGGAACAAAAAGAGATTATGCACTTCAAACCTTAAATCCTGCATGTATTTCATTTATTTGGCATAAAGTATCTACTCGACCACAGGAGAATTCTGCTGGTCTAACATGGTTAGGGCCAATTTTTAGGATAATTAGCTATTTTGGAGGTTTAATAATAACTATGAACGGATCTTCTGGACAATGATCGAAGTGGAAAAACTGGTTAAGAACAAATTAATTTATATTGAGTTACCTGCCCTTAGTTTGAATTGTAGGCCTTATGCTTTGAAATATTCGGCACGAGAGCCCTAGTTCAACTTACAAAATATATTGGCACGCCCAAGTGAACAATACAAAATAATACTAATTCCATGAGCGCAAGTTCGGGGGACTTAGCTCCATTAAAGTTTTCAGGAAGGGGTGAGAAATTTCGATATTCTCTCATTTAACCGATCTGAAAGCCCATTAAATTACACAGTTAATCATTACGTCGTTTGGTGCAACATTTACCAAATGATTCCGTGTATATCTCTCTTTCTATTTCACATAGTAAAAACATTTAGAAGGTAAATGACGGTTGTCTGCATCAGTGTATGGCTGTTATTGATTAACGTAATGTGATAGCATATAGTTGTTAGCAGTTGGGAATATCCCGAATATAATCTGAAATAGGCAAAGCCTAAGAAATGAAAGGAGTAAACTTATTGTTCATTTCTACAACAGGTTATAGCTCGTAAACGCCTGGCCACCTGGCTCGTAACACCCAAAATTTGTCAATTTTCGGATTTTCATTTGACATACTTTGATAACGAAAGTGGATATCTGTATGTTAGCGATGAAGTTGAAACTTCGCATAGTGATTGGAGAAAGTGGGATCTAATGCATAGCCCAAGAAGAAGCCGACTGGCCAAAAGCCCTGGCGGCCATCCCCGATTTACCCCAAAATCTTACAAGATCTTCTCTGGAACCATGGAACCGATTGATTCCAGACTTGACACACATTATCGATGGGTCAAGGTCTCTCAAAATAAGTCTTAACAAGTTGCTGCGTTAAATAAAATGGCCACCATCGACCAATCAAAATGGCCAGAATTTAAAGTAACGGATTTGGGAGGGGAAGTGACTACATATATGTTATGTGATATAGCTATGAAGAATATGTTCAAATTTCCCCCCTAGGTCATGTGATTTGACCGCCATCTTGAACTTTGCCAGAAAATGAACATATATTTAGAGGGCTATAACTCTCGAACCACGTGAGCTACAGACTTGTAGTTTGTTGTGTTGTATTTCCCAAAACCAGCTCTTTTGGGAATATGCTATCCGTTTCATCATAGCATCAACACATTCCCGCTATCCACCATCGTAATGTCGCGAATTTCGATCGCAAAAGCTTTGCCAAATACGGTGACTTCTGGGTCTAGTTCCAATGTTGTTGCTCCATTGCCTGCGATGGCACATGGAACCCGATGATCAAGTCTTGCTGCTACATTTTTCTTGTATTTTTGTTTTCATTTTGCATTAAATCTTTTTTTCGATATCAAAAATTCTGGGTTCATTGTAACTGGACTCTCTGGTTTATTAAATGCTCACGTCGTCTATAAAGTGTCGATGATGTCAGACTTTTAGCATTAATTTTGCGGACTAACACCGACCGAAGCGCACTGGCGCAGTAATCCTCGTCCCTCAGAGGACTCAAGCGTCAAACTAGACTGGATCGCTCTCTGTTGCATGTTTACAGTCAATTAACCGGCGAATTCAAAGCTTTTGAGCGATTGGTCGTAACATTTAGCGTCATTTTAGATAATTGAAGCTATCCCATTAGTTTATGAAAGACAATGTCCGCCTTCAACTGGCAATGAGACACGGAATGTCTAATTTCAGCACAGTTCATATCTACTTGTGTGAGACCAAGACCGGTGTGTTGCATATTATGATTTAAGTGACAGGCCCACCAGCTAAATATAGAGGTGAAACAAGTTGCAAGCCAATCTCATTTTGGAGTCCAAATTGTCAAAGACATTTTTCCCCCTCGCACTTGCCTCACTTTAGTAAACACTTGACATAAACACATGGCGGTGTAGTTCACTGACCTGATGCTTGAATTCAGGGGGAACTACTGCTACTAGTACGGTTGTTCTTGGTAATATTACCATTCTGGTTGGTGTGACGAAAGCCCGTGGTTATTGTATTGACGAGTTACGATCTGGCTACCGGTATTTCATCGATCTTCTGTACAGAGTTGTCAGCCAGCAGCTGTCTGTACACCATGTCCAGACGGTTTGTGACATGTGTTGATATATAGGAAATGCAAGAATCTTTATCTGAATCGGAAGATTATTAATTGAGCCCCCAAAAATATCAGCCCGTAAAATAATCGGATATTGCTTCATACCAGACAAAATGACGTACCAGGGTATGTCTTACTAGTGATATAGGCCGAATGAGCATGCATATATCTAATGGCTTAGAAATGTGGAGGCGATTACCAATTAATTAATTAATTAATACTGATACGAATTAGTTTACTAATTTTGGTAAACCAATATGGTTTCGAGGGATATTCTCACTTGGCTGATACGCACGCACCAACTAGCGTATTCTGTCACAGCAAAGAATCGCTCTCTAATGTTGTAGGCGGGCTGCTTTTACAGCGTGCCAGCCTCTTGATAACCAGAGATACCATCTCATGCCTCTATTACACATCAAGTTCGTTATTTTTGTTCTCAATTTGATTCAAAATACGTCTATTTGGGTGTAATTTAACCCTACCTGCCCGGGGAGGGGGGGGGGCAAAATGCCCCCTACCAAACTTTGTGCGCTATCTCCGGAACGACAAAAAATGGAGAGCTGAAACTCCGTGACTCCGTATAGTTTATCATATTGGGATTATTTTGAGCCTATTTGCATAACCCCCCTAGCAGAGAATCATGGGAAAATCCAAGATGGTAGCCACGTGGGGCCCCAGAAATGTGATGTTTTTGTCATATTTCTTCAAAATGTCTCCTTTTTCGCGATGAAAAGCGGGCAAAAACTATTTTATTTCAGATCACATTAATATTTACTAATTTATCATGCAGCCTTTGCGGAGAAATTGCATAAATATAAAATTCGGAAAATCTGACTGAAAAATCGACCAAAAATGTGTTTTTGAAAATGACGTCACTGGGACGTCATCAAAGCGGCCATCTTGGATTATTTTTTACATTTTGTGGTAGAGCTTGACCAAAGGGTATAGTGTGGTAACTTTCAGCCCCCTAGCTCAATGAGTGAGAAAAATAATTGGGGGGGAGGACATTTCGCATCTCCCCCCCCAGGCCACAACATGTCCCAAAAAGCTCAGGCCAAATAGGGTTGATTTAATTCACCATAATCTTAGCAAAGACGACAGGTTTGCAGACGATCGTATCACGTTAGAAGTACTCCGCCGACATGGTGATCGGGTCGTAGATAAACATACGCACGTGTCGTATCAAAATCAACCGAAACCTGCAGTGATTCTACAATCACTCTGTGCAGTTAGGGAAACGTTATGAAAACTTAGTAAGAGCTCGGAGATCTCTTTAAATGTTTAGCTTGATTGGGATTTAGAATATTGGTGATGTAAATTATAATATTCCGAAATATTATATCTAAATTTACTGAGATTGAGTAGCATACGTACTGTCTAGGATTTTGGCATGTTCCACAATAAAATGAATGACGTCAGCTGATTTAATTATGGTTAACTTCGTCCCCAACGTTTTACAGTATGACTGAAATTCAATAGGAAAGAGAAACTAGGTGTTTATATAGTCATTATATTCACAACGTGAGAACACACATGTGTTATAGCTGTCTTGAGTTTGGCCTAATACGTATACCGATGTAATGGATAAGAATGTCCTTGTGATTAGTGTCTCTTTTTTTAAAAACGTAAAAAGAAAATGTGTCCCAGTTTGCCCCATGTTGGGACACCCACTGGGTTGCGATGGGACAATAATCAAAATACATTTTATATCAATTATATACTAATATGTTTCATAGGAGTTTAAAAGATTCAACAGGGATGGTTAAGTTAGTTGCTATTTTAGGCCTCTGCTTTACGTGAAATATTTCTGAGGGGCAAAATTTGAGGAAACATAATTTGTGTGATTCTCATTCATAAGAAAGCATATGACTTAGAAAGTGTTCGTACTACTCATCAAATCTGATAAGATTAGCAACTACTACCATCTAGGGAAAAATAATGCACATTAATAGTATTTTAGGATGAAAGTATATTTCTCCATTTGATTACTACTTGTAAAGTTTGTATGTAAGAATAAACACTCAGAAACTCGTGTTCGAAACACAACTGTAATTCACACAAACTTCCCGCACATGGCGTGCGACACACAGACAGATTAGCCGGTTACATATAAGTATATGACCGCGCTGTGAACTGACACGGACTATAGTGGAACCGACACAACATCCCTCATCCTTTTAGATTGCAGCTATGTCTGAATGTAATCACTATGTTACTTATGGGATGTGTTCCAAGTTATCGTAAATGGAACTTAAATGTTACTTCGATAGTCCATCGATTAGAACTTTAAACTGTCAATGTTCAACAACACTGATTGTCAATGCTTTCCGAAGTTCAAGATGGTCAACTTTCACTTTGTGTATCATGTCCATGTCTAAATAAAACCAAATAATATAAAGAACTGAATTATTATGTTATCTTTTAACTTTTAACTCCATTAACGTTAATTCACTATTAGTTCAAAGTGTTAACTTATTCACAAGTCAATGCTATACCATTAGGTTTTTTGGACACTTTGAATACTCTCACAAATGAATGAATCAGGTCACATAATCCTGAAGATAACGTGATTGCCTGGTCTGGCGTGGAGACCTCTGGATCGGCTGAGAGTCTGATTGATTGTTACAGTCAACATCAACATCGATGATGCTGAATTCGTCATCTACGCGATTCGGAACATCCAATATCGAACCACCAATGAACAGCTTCACATGGGACACATTTCGGCGTATCTGCGCGGGATCTCTCTCAAACATTGAAGTTTTTTTTGCGCTTTTGCATCATTCCCAACCTCAATCGGAGAACGCCTCGATGCGCGCTTCTTACCTGCATAGAGATTGATCTCGGAGACGTGTATTCCTGTGGTTGCGTTTTCTGGTGTCTGAAATCCGCGGAAGTTTCGTTCCGAATTTCCGTCCATATAGTAACTATGCAGGGCTAACACCTGTAGTCGCGTGCGGTGTGGTTTTGTATGCCAACAGAAACTTTGGCAGTGCCTTTTTCCAATCTCTGGATTTTGTGCATGTTGTGCGAATAGACTTCAACTGTGTTCTGTTCAGTCGCTCAACAGTGCCGTTTGCTTGCGGCCAATAGGGCATAACTTTCCTCTATTTCATCCCAATTTCTGACATATACTTCTGAAATTCCTCGGAGACTATTTGCGGTTCATTATCACTCGTTATTGTCTCAGGGTATCCTTATCTTTTCCAATGACCCGATCAAAGCAGTTGACGTGACCGATTTTATCAGTGCTACCTCTGGCCAACGAGAGAACAAGTCGGCAACTACAAGCAGACTATCTCCGCTTGGGAACGACCCGAGGAAACCCAACGAAATGTCCTGCCATTGTTTATCAGACAATTCCGTAGACAATATTGGTTCAGGTGGGGGTGGCGAACCAGCAACTTGACATGTCGGGCAGTGCGCGACTAGTTTTCGACATCTCGGTTAATCCCTGGCCACCAAACAGTTTCTTTCAACCGCTGCTGTATGCGAACGATCCCCTGGAGACCTTCATTTGCAACTTGCAGAGCCTTAGACTGAAGTGTTTCTGATATCACCAACCTGGAACTTCTCGAGATCACGTCATTGTACACAGAGAGTTAACCGCGAACAGTTTTGTACGCGGATAATCTGGCATCACACCTAGACCAGTCATGTGTCTGAATACACTTTTTCCTCTCTTGAAGAAGAAAATCACGTTCGGTTGCCTGGCCTATTTCACCTTGACTCATGGCGTTTAGTACAGCATTTCTTGCCACATAGTTTATGTATTCCACCGCAACATTCCGTTTCTCGCGCTCACTCTGTTTTACACGTAGCAGTCTAGAAAACGCATCTGCTGCGTTCGTCTATCCAGGGTACGGCGCATCACGTTGGGCACATCGGTTCTCGTCAGATCACTGAAGTTAAGCAGCGTTGAGCTCGGTCAATACTTGGATGGGTGACCGGGTGCTATACTACCTGGGCTGATCAGTGTCCAGAATAATAGGAACTGTGGACACTCTCGTGTTCTGGCACATGTAGGCACCGTCGTGATATGACTGAAACAATGTTGAAAACGACGTTTAAAATCCTACTCACTCACTCACTCGTCTATCCAGGTCGACAGTGGACTGTAAACTTGTAGGGTTGTAACCGTAATACCCATATTTCTATGCGATGCGAGCCGGAGGTTTTGATGATGCACTGTAGATCACTGCTAAGGGTTTGTGATCCGTGATCATTTCAAACTGCATTCCATACAGGTAGATGTGGAATCTTTCGCAACTCCACATAACGACCAAAGCCTCCCTTTCCGTGTGACTTTATTGCCTTACGACATCTGCCAGCGACCGGCTAGCATAGGCTACCGGTCGAAAATAACCATCTGTTTGCTCCTGCATCAGAATAGCCCCTAGACCGACGGGACTAGCATCGACCACCACTTGAGTGTGCACGTTGCCACTCTAAAAGGCCATCACGTTCGCGCTGGAGTCTTTGTTTGAACTCCTCAAAAGCGTCAGCTTATTCTCTACCCAAGTACCATCCTGATTTAGCTCAAGTAAGTCGCCTCAGTGGTTCAGCCACAGTAGCGAAGTCAGCAATGAAACAACTTAGCCAGTTAACCAGTCCGAGAAAACTTCTTACTTCTGCTGCATTGCTGGGCTGTCGAAATTCCATCAAAGTCTTGATGTTGTCATCATCTGGACCGATGCTACGAGCAGAAAGGACATGGCCCATGAATACCAGTCGACTCATGTTGAATCTGCATTTTGCCAGGTTGAGGGTTAATCCTACCTCTTCCAGGCGATCCAACTACTATGGGTGATAACCATAGTGTTGGGCCTCTAACTTTCTCGATAAATTCGAGACGCTCCAACTCTGCAATTTTGTCAGACACTGCTTGTCTAACGTTGAACGGTAAACGTCGTAGCGGCTGGGCTACCGGTTTCACGTCAGGGTTCACGTGAATCTTGGCCTGAAATTTTTTTAATTTTCCCAACCCGGAAAACAGAGCACTGTGATTTTTGACGATATCAGACTCATCTCTGAGCACATTTACTTGTGGCCCCACGCGTAACAAACCAAGCTCGAGTGCGGTTTTACGAACTAGCAATGGAACGGTCGAACCACGAACAACAATGAAATCTGCTGCAACAGTTTTTGCAGAAGCATGAAATTTCCCTTCCACATCCAATGGTTTACCTGAACCATAGGGATACAATTTCGTCATAGTCTGTTCTAATTGACATCCTGTTTTGAAACCTCTTACCAGACAAGGGCACCAACGATATTCGCGGTTGCACCAGAATCGATCAACATTTCTACAGTGGTGTTTGCGACATGAACCGTTATTTTCCCAGAATCCAGTGATAAAGGTTTAACGGCGAACACATATTCATCATCCGATGAACCAGTCTCAGAGAACTCCCTTGACTCGGGACCCCATTTTTTCTCTACTGTTGGACTTGTGCTGTCCAGATTTGCATATAACTTGAAGGTGCCCAATTTGCTCACACGAATAACATTGTTTCTCCTTTGCTTATAAGCAATCTTTTGCGATGTGCGATGTATGTCCGCAACGAAAACATTGACGTTGTGAACGCTGTAATCCTGCCTGTTACATGGGGGAGTGCCTCTTTTGTTAGTTTCGTGGTGAAAATTCGGCCCCTGTACCAGTTTCCATTTGAGTGGCATGTCTATCTGCAGCTTCCATAGTTCTAGCGATACTCTGGGCAAGTTCCAATGTTAGATTTGTCTGACGTAATAAACAACGTCTCAGATGTGATGAAGTGCATTTGTCAGTTATTTGATCACAGACCATGGCTTCGGTTAAATCTTCAAACGCACAAGTAGCCGCTAACTTGCGTAGCCTGGTAACAAAAGAATAAATAGTCTCACCTGGGTCTTGGGTTGTTTGTCGAAACATATGTCTTTCAAAATGTAAGATTCTTCTTCGGCTTGAAATATCCGTCTAATAGTTCACTGGCCGCTTTAAAGTCGGTGCTTGTGTAGCCCAGGATGTCATATATTTCTTGCACCCTGGGACCTGCGATATGCAAAAAAAGCACGTTTTTTGCTTGTCATCTGTGACTCCTACAGCAGTCACGTACAAATTAAACGATTTGCGCCAAGCCTCCCAACGAGGAGCAAGTCCACTGACATCGCCAGAACAATCAAATGCCGCAACAGGTGGAATATCCAGTACTTTCGCTATATTCCCAATGTTCGTATCTAAGAATAATCACTCAGAAACTCGAAACACAACTGTAGGTTAGACGCCACTAGTAGGTGTGTATAGAATATGACATACCGCAGAAAACAGGGCGTCTGCTGATTGGCTGTTATTCGTCCCAAGAAGTAATGGTTGGTATCATATATATTGAAATTCTTTTTGAATTATTTAATAAAGAAAAATATACAAATATACACAAAAGCTGGACCAGTGCAGCTTTTTGTCGGGTACCCCCATGGGGTTTTAGGGCATTTTCAGTTTCCGCGGGGTGATTGTCTGTCATGGCGGCTGGTTCGAAATCGAGCCGCTCACCATATGTTCAAATTGCCGATAAATTTGACAGAACAAATGAGTCCAGCAAGGTAGATCATTTGTTGCAACGAAATATTGGGAATAAGTTTTTCTGGGGATGTGCCAGCCAAATTTACTACATAATAAGTAAGGAAATTTAATAGTGGCGTATAACCTAAAACCAGATTTCCGCATGTTGTTGTTGTTGAAAACGACTGTTTGTGCATTCTTGAGCACTTGCAATCTGCTTATTAACAGTTTTCAGTTGTAAACAAAGGACTCCAGAGGCCTGAATGGGGCCGGAAGTGGAAATCTTGTTCGTTAATGAGCTGTCGGAGCTCGCCGTATTGTTCGGATGGCATGACATTGCTGTTAGGGCTTTTATACATTATTAGACTGGTCTTTGAGCTTTTCAACAGTTATCTAATTAGTGAACCAGTACCATCAGCATTGTGGCTGAAATGGTCATCACATAATTTCCAGTCTAACTAAAGCTTTCCATCGGTTAACAGAACCCCTCCAATTTGAGGATATTAACTTAAAGTTCATATGCGCCATATTTCATGGTTATATTTCTTAGTTATATCAGTTTTTTTGGTTTGTCAGCATTTTTGCCAGAGTAATCATTTTGCAATTCAATGTTTTTGGCACCACTAAGTGTATGAAGTTTAAATATAGGCTTCTGGGATAAAGGAATGGAGGGTGCATTTTTTTCTGACAACTGTATTGTGGGATATGCGAAGATCCACCTGCATATATTAGCTGACAGATACATAACAAAATTGTGGGAACCATAGAATATATCATTCCAGGGTCTTTATCTGTAGATATGGAGGTGTTTATTGAGATTAGATGATACAAGGAAATGTTGCATTTTTGCATAATCGAAGATATGGCTGCATACTAGCATCTTTGCAACTGCTGGATCAAGGGTTTGCACATTTATGTGCTACTATATCCCCAACTTCACTATAGAAATATGATTACTATCGGGTGAATTTTGTCTGCTTGTGGGCTGGACGCCACTATTAAGTGTGTATAGAGGATGAAATACCGCAGAAAACAGGGCATCTGCTGCTTTACTGTGCTTCATCTCAGGAAGGAATGGTTGGTATCATATATATTGATAACGATACTAGAAAGGATGAACATATGTACAATGTACGACGCACTATGTTAACCTGTTGTGTAACAAAAAATAACCCACGAAACATGAGTATGAATAACTACATCTGTGTCGCTTTGACTCCACCGGTGTTGTACTTCAGTACAGCCATCAAGATGATTGTTCGGAGTTTCGCCAATAGAGAACAACACTATATATTCATCATGGGAGGCGTGGAACTGAAAAACTTCTCCGCTCGTCACGGGGATTTCGACAAATCAACCAAAGTGGCAACTGAGTTGGTAATGGAAATTTTAGGTAAGCAACTTTAATTGTATTTCTTTTTTTCTAACTTGTATGACACCAAACTATATTTTCTATAGCGTTCAAATTTCAGAGGTTATATAAAAAAATGAACACAGATGTTGTTGGGGAAATATTGAGCCAGACAGTGTTCCACGCTGAAAGCGCGAGTCAGTTTTATTTCTGCGACATTCTTATACTTGTTTGAGTAGTAATGATATGGCGTAATCTGTAGCTTCACTCAACTTCACAATTAACAATCTGGTCAACTTCGCATTCCTGGCGGAGGGTGGCTCCACTTAAACCGTAAGACTTGGAAGGATATGTGCCTGATGTGTAGGTGTGTGTTTGGGGAGAGGACGGGTCCAGTTTCGCGGCAGTATTGAGGAGTTGATTCCATGTATGGAGCAATTAATAGCAGTTCAGTAGTACATAAAGCGTAAATCTTGTAGTATCGAGGGTTGGGTGGTGAGGGTTAGTGAAGGGCATGTCGAGGGTAAAAGTTCTTTGACTGTACCTCCGGTCAAGTGACCGGAAGTGACCTTTGACTCATGCGCTACTTCTGACGATGACGTTACTTCCGGTTATGACGTGACTTCCGGTGACCTTTTTCTTTAAAAGGCTGGTGTAATTTTTAATGGGAATTCCGTCAATTTGCGCATGCGCATTATGGTCGTAGAAGTAGAACTGTAGAGCACTATAATGAACCTAATTGCAAGTGGGGCGCCCCAAGAGGTGAAATCCCCAGGATAGACGGGCTGTATATGATCTTTTGTTTTTATCGCGAAGGAAACTATTGAGTTTGGGTATTCGTTTTTTCTCTCTCACGCTGTAGAATAAAATGGGAGGTTGACTTTCGCAGAAAAGTTCTGTTCCGCCTTCGCAGTACGCAGGAGGAATGGCGTGGACCTTTTCGAGTCGAGATGGACCATCTGTTGTCCAAACGGGCCGTACGAGGTGTCCTATTGAAGCGCTGCTGGATTAGGGGCTGACTGAGGTGGTTCGTAGTGAAAGCGCTAGAGTGGGATAGTACAAAAAAGGCATTTGTGTGGACGTTTTGGGGTCGAAGTGAGCTATCTTTGGTCCAAATGGGTCTTGACGGGAGTCATGCTGAAGAATTCGTGGATTAGAGTCGGAATTTGGGTGGACGTTTTAGGGACTAGATGGATCACCAATTGTCCAAATGGGTCGTGTGGGATGTCATATAGAAGCACTCGTGGAACTGAGACTGGTTCGATTTGTCGTAGAAGTGCAATTAATCTGCGCATACGAAATCGGGGAGTAGCAGAAAAAGCGCACTTGGGATGACGTTTTGGGGACTAGGAGAACCATCCTCGGTCCAAAATGAACCGTGTTGAGCGTCATATTGAAGCGGTCGTGCGTGAGAGACAGGCTGGTGTGGTTTTTGGTGGAAATTCTGTCAATTTGGGCATGTTCAATCGGGTTGTAGTAGAAAAATGGCATTGGATAGGACATTTTGGATTGGATCATGTGGGTGTCATTATGAAGCGTTAGTGAGGAAAAACGCAGACTGCAGTGGTGGTTTTGTTCGAAAGTGACGTCATCGTCACCGTAGTAGCGAAAAAGGACATATTCGGAAGTGCGTAGGGGGAGCGTTTGGGGTACAGATGGAACATACCTGATCCAGATCGGCCGTATGGGGTATCCTATTAAAGCTCGTATCGGATAAATTCAGACTGGGGTGATACGTGCACGTGCAGTCCGGGGAGTTGTAGAGAAAGGGCAATGTCCGGTCTGGCCATCCTTCATGATACAGGTCTGTATGCACCGTACCTCAGTACCAGATTAGCGCTGTACACTTATTACTGAAACTGTCAGTTTAAAAATAAAAGTCAATGGACGGACGGCATTTAGGGGCGATGTGCAACTTTCGTGAGATCTCGGTATATTTAGACGAAGGCCGGGTTCCTATGGAGAAAGCTGGAGGAAAACTCCTTGAAGTCCCCGAGGGAAAGCGACTCTCAATTCAAAACGAAGGATAAAAAACATGTTAATATGGTCATGAGGTCACGAATCCGCCTCGGAATGTTTCCGAATTAACCGGTTCGTAATCGTTATGGCTTATAAGATATCCGTCATGGCGCGGTCTGACTACCTGGTAGAATTACATGTACGTGTCTCACTTTTAAACAGAATCACCACTTCATTCTAACCCAGATAGCCAACGACACCGGGCCAGAACTGGCATTTCATCGCCGATTTAGGCACGCCGTCGCTCTCGGCGATCGTGTATCGGCCCACATGGTATTACCGTGGTAAAATACCATGGTACGAACCACGGGTTTTTGCTAACGGTTCATGTAACATGGTGTCACCACGGTACGTGTACCATGGTTTTACCATGGTATTATCACGGTGCATGTACCATAGTTTTACCACGGTAGGTCTAATGTACCATAGAAGTAGTGTATAAAGGGGATCTTTCGTTCCATTTACCTACTTATTTCTTCCCCGGTTAAAATTTAAGGGAGTGCTTGAGCATGTGACGATCACTTGACCGGAAGTGACCTTTGACCCCTGCGCATGCGCACAATACCGCATATTAATAATGGTGCGTAGGGATCGAAGATCACGTCCGGTCACGTGATCGTCACGTGACCAAATACCCGCTTAAATTTTACCCGGGGGAACAAATAATTAGGTCAATGGAACAAAAGATCCCCTTAACATCGGGTCAAAAACGGGGTATGAACCGGAAGTGACGTCACAAGACTGGTGGCGCCCGCTGATGTCAATATGCTCAAACATCCGCTTTTACAATAGCGGATATTAATAACGGTGAACCGGGGAACAAATAAGTAGGTCAGTGAGGGTGAAGATGCCCTTTTACAATAGCGGATATTAATAATGGTGCACACTGATTGGCTAACGCGAGAATCCTCTCCAAATGCTAGAATCTCACCGTGAAATAATAAAGCATAACTCCGAATGTATTCACTGAAACGGGAAGGGGTTTATACCCGGGGAAGTCTCAATTCTAAAAAAAATGGGGGAGGGGAGGGGG
Organism: Hanleya hanleyi; assembly: GCA_036873755.1. Classification (NCBI taxonomy): domain Eukaryota; kingdom Metazoa; phylum Mollusca; class Polyplacophora; order Lepidopleurida; family Hanleyidae; genus Hanleya; species Hanleya hanleyi. The sequence continues at coordinate 144,078 of JAVTVY010032946.1, forward strand.
ATGGTGGAGATTTTATTTTATGGTCAACATACAGTGTAAATGCGCATTCGGGCAGTAGTATAGAAAAAAGGGCAGTTTCGAGAGTGCGCGGGCAAGCGTTTAGGTAAAGGTGAGCCATCCCTGGACCAAATACGTCGTGTATGTTCTCATTTTGAAGCTCTTATCAGGTACATTCGGACCGGGGGGTTTACGTACATGCGCACTCGCGGTGTGATAAAGAAAGAGGCATGACCAAAAACTGAGAGAGAGGCGTGATATGTACGCGCGCATTGCAGCTCGCGGCTCACCAGCTGATCCAATTTTACTATGGCTCGAGGTATCAGGGCCGGATATATACAGCTACATCTAAATAAATATAGGTTTCCGGAAATATATTTACCTCTACACACTTTCTACAACATTTCACCTTCCCTCTGGTGTAAAGAAACATAATTTATTATTTTGACAAATTACGTAATAATTTGATTTAAGAGATGTAGGGCGGCGAATATCTTCCTCACGTTAAATGAATGAGAGGACAGCTTGACAAAGGGAATAGGTCTAACAAAGATGCAACTTACCCTCAAAGCTGCAGATGGTGACAAAAACTAAAACATTATTTAGCCCTCACCAGAAAAATAAAGGTTTACTTGAAAAGCCTATGTAATTTTGTTTGTTCATACAGAAGGCTTAGCGCGCTCAAGTTAACACCGCTTAAATTCTGAGTGAATTTTCTCGGTATGGTAGTTTCGAAAGTGCATAGAGGCGTGTTTGGGCATAAATGAGCCATCCCGGGACGAAATGAGTGGCGCTGGGTGTCATTTAAAGCTCTTATCGGGTAGGCTGAAGGTGATACGCGCATGCGCACTCGGGTGGGTAGGGAAAGAGGGCAGTTTCGGAAGTGTGCAAAGACGCGTTTATGTATAGGTGACCGTATCGGTCCAAATGTGTCGTGTGGTGTATCCCATTGAAGCTCTTGTTTGGACGATCTAAAACCCGTCCTAATTCGTGGGCCATATTCACCACTTGCCTAACGCGGAACCGCCCATCAACGCCCGTCAACGCCTACTCCCCCAAAACCTTCAGAACAACCATCGCATTCTGAACTCACTCCCAATACGCTACGCTGGTGCTCTGTATTAACTACATTGTGTCCTGTAAGGCCACATTGCTGCTCTGTAACACGATGCAGACGTTATAAAGGAGTACAATGTCGCTCTATAACGCTGAACTGTTGCCATACAACATCACACTGACCTCTAAAGCACTGAACTATTGCTTAGTAATACAGCATTGACGTTCTGTACACTGCATTGACGCCATATAAAACTGGATTTACGGTCTATGAATCTGCAATGGTGCTCTGCAACGGTATATTTGACACTCCATATCGTACACCAATTTGATGCATTACACTCAGTCCTTGCACACCCACCGTATGCTGAAGCGGGAGTTTCATTAGTTTGCTTTTCTGGGGACCAAGGACTCCATTTGTGTTAATATTTGAGCAAAAGTGCTTCAGTATTTCTGCTGGTGTTGTGTGATTGGGAGTTGATATATTATTGTGATTCATTTCAGGCAATGATCCAAACGTACAGTTCAACATTATGCACTGTCAAATCTTTGAGTTCGCAAGTCTTCACCCCCAACATATCTGGTCAATTTGACCCAAACTTTCTGACAGTGTGTTTGAAACTGCATTCAATGGACCACTCGCATTCACAGTCATGTATGCCATTTGTGTTTGTGGATCATCCAATGATCCTGTATGGGTAGACTTGTCCGCGAATACAACTAGAGTGAGACTGAAAACAGGACATTCATAAGTATTGCTGATTACAGATATGAATCATTCAAACGACTGAAAAATCATAAAAGTTGTCGAACCTCCGGGTGATGCTATTCCAGAACGAGTAGGTGAATGCGTGACTAAAACGAATCATTCTTCACCATTCCCTAGCTGGATTATAGCCACAGTGGATGAACCAGCATTTCAATGTTGTAAATTGACATTGGCGAAACCAATGGGAAGCGCGTCCATTATGTTAATGGTTCCTGCACCATTGTGAGGTTGCATATATGACCTGACCAAACCAAATAGAATGTAACATACATGTGAGTTTGTAAATTTGTATCCTCGTAGAATGTGTGTTGTGGTAGCTCCCATCCCAGTGACCTACCTACCGTGGATCACAGAACAGTTGACCAGAGTTGTTAGGCCTAGCAATTGACTGACTAATGATCTGTTGATATAATTTGTGTCCATTCAACACGACCATGCAGATAACACCATTTGACCAAATCTGTGGATGTGTGTTGAGTTAAGTGAATAAACTATCAGAAGAGCGTAAGAGCAATAACGGTATATTTATACCTCCCCTCCCCCATATCCGAGAGGATGTTTCATTGGTGGAAGTGACCATGAATGATTGTTGGGCGACAACGCTGGTGTTCAGCTTGATGGTGAGGCATATTTACACGGCTAACCTGTTAAATGATATTTTTGCACCAGTGAAGGTAGTTTGTTTTTACTTACCATCCGGCACTGATACTGTCAACCATGGTGGCGAAGTATTAAGAATTTAAGACTCAATCTCAGGCTTATTAAAACCAATCATCCATGTTTATTCATGCGGAACGATACCGTTGTGGAATAATATAATTCATAATTGTGAAAACGTATCCAGCTTTTCCTCTTGAACGATATTCACACAGAGTATGATGCTGTTTAGTTAGTTTTTGGACACATACCATCAACACTCATACATGTAATCGTAGGAAATCGAAGAACGCAATAAGAGCGGAGTGGTACTTAAAATCAGGTAGCTAAAATGGATAAAAAAAACTCGTATCTAGCTGTGTATCTAGAACAAGATTATATCTTTAATAAGCCTGAGATTGCGCCTTAAACAGTTACATAATCAGAGCATTGGGCAGGGTTTTGTTTTTCGCAGGAAATATTTATTTCGCGCAATTCCATTGGTTTAAATTCGTCTTTTGTCAGTCATTTATATAAAGGAGCGACATTAGATACATAACACTCTGTATATCGGTTGTCGGAAGACAGAAGAAAAGCCCGCTGTCGAACCAAAGCTCCTAATTTAGGGGCCGGGTCTGATATTTTGTAGGCCGATGTCGCCGTATGTCCTTCTCAAATATTGTGAATGTGATTTCACAATAACAAAGAGAGCTAAAGACAATACCTCCCTTTGGAGGCATCTAGATCATATACACTACGAGCTTATTTCCTGATGTTACAGCAACCAGAATGTGAATAGTAGTGATATTCATTGATGAACGCAATATATGTATAGCAAAATGAACTGGAGACTTGACCATCAACAGAAAAGTTTCCTTATGAAGTTCTCTTGGTCGAAATTACTTCGACTTGAGGTTATCTATTTCCAGAGGTCACCGATAGGTCGATGTGAATGTTCTCCATAAACGTTTTGGGAATTCCATCTCCGCATTGTCCTGTGGGATATTTGATGGTAGATGAATTTTGAAAATTAATAATATATAACATGAGTACTGTGACTAACGTCACAGGACCGAGGGTTTGATATGATTTAAGTGTGTACCTTGACCCAAGAATGATCATTTCCATGGTCGTAGGAGGCTTTGAGACATGTTTTTGCCAACTTCCATGTTTCTAGGTCACCTTATTTCGAGGTTTCTAGGTCACATAATTAGGTCAGAAATTGGGTCGGAAAGTAGGTCACACAGACCTTTACCCAATTAGGTCAGGTCACACTGACATTGACCTAATTAAGCGGATTTCCATGGTCTTAGGAGGCATTAGGACATGGTTTTTTTTGACAATTTCGAGGTTTATAGGTCACCTAAGTAGGTCAAATTTTCATCAAGAGTAGGTCAGCTCAGAACTTGCTGGTAACAATCCCCTATTGCACGTTCATGCCAAAAATCAAGGTTCTAATGTCAAAGGTTCTCCTTATTTTGCCGGAGAATAGATTCGGATGGACTCACTCATTACCGGACAATTTGCAAATGAGAGCCTACTTCGTAGGAATAAAACAAAATCCAAATAGATTTCTTTATATTTTTTATGAATTTGTTTTCTTTCATCTTTGACGCAAGTAAGTCATTCCTATTGATGTCAAGCCGAAAAGAACGCGATTTAGTACAGTTTTTACTCTTCTACCATGGGTTCACTCCACACTTGCCACGGTTTCGCACAAAGTGGCCCCTCCCTAATTTTATAATAAGGAAGGTCGCCCGAATTTGACAGCATGGTAAATCTTCTCACCTTTCTACTAACTGATATCTATAGTATCAACCTGCTGGACGTAACCATTTCTCCAAACGAGGATATAACAATTGCTTGTTGATCGTACTCACTCACCACTACACAGTTAATCGTGTCCGGAATTGAATATCTGACGTGCCATAATCCGCACTTTTTCTGGAAGCGACAATGATGATTCCTTTATGACGATAAAATTTTACAAAAAACGAGTAGGTCGACCCCCTGTTTTTTTTCGTCATTTTAAATTGTCCTTTGGTCTGGAAACACTTTAACATACATAAGAAGAAAATCTTTTCGTACGTTTTCTCTGGGTTGCGGGTAGAATTTAACACATTTTCATATATTTTATGAGTTTTTCAGAAAAGTTGAAGAAGGTTTAAGGACTGTGCGTCTTTCCTTTTCAATTTCAATAGCTCAGAAGTCTCCAGAAATAATGACATGAGTGTGCCCATTTAGAAAATATATACTTTTACAGGGTTTTTTTTAAAGATTTTACATCTGTTTATGGCCGCAGATCCGAACCCATGCCTGTTTTTAGCCGCACATCATTTAGGTGTGGAATGCACCCTTAATGCAGGCTCCATTGCGCGGCTATAATACACGAGTAGGTCAAATATTGTATATCATTCTACACTACACTCGCTAAAAACGCTTATTCGAACCTTGTAATGACTTGATATGGAACGGGATCGTAAAGATTATTTATCTTAGTCAAAAATGTTTCGATTTGATGCATTCTACATATGGTATGATAGCATTGGCCTTGCATATATGCTACTTAGGCCTATACAGAAGTACCTTCCCTTGGTCAGTCATATATGTTACGATTAATGACCTGTATGAGAGATAGAGAGAATTAAGGTTTAACGTCGCATTCAGCAATATTTTAGCTATATAACGACAATCAAACAAAATTCCAAGTATTCAATTCAACAACTCAGTAAACTAATGATTTAAAATAGGTACAAATATTAAAATTTGTACAACAAACCAATCTCTCTCAAATAACCTAAAACACAATCCTCTTTTACTCGGCTAAAAAGATCTTCCAGCGTAGTTGCTCGATAAAAAGTTTCTCTTACAATCTTAAAATCTATGCAGTCTATGAGAATATTTTTCTCCGTGAGATCTTCATGACATGGAATACACCTTGGGACCGGCTCCTGTTTTAGTAAATATTCATGGGTTAATCGTGTATGACCGATCCTACATCGTCTAATCATGGCCTGATCGAAATGTTTCTGACTTTTCAGATGCGTATAACCAACAGTTTTTTTGAACTCATGACGTTTGTTATTATCCAAAGTATCCCATAAAGATTCTGAAATCGCTCTATGGGATTCCAACAGGATCAGCTTCTTCATCTAGAGCTGCCTTAGCCAATCTATCAGCTTCAGTATTGCCTTTGATGTCAACGTGACTAGGCACCCAACAAAACACAATATCTATCTGGTGACCTGTATGTCTTATATTGTCAACGTGAATGTCAAAGTGATTAATTTTCAATACGAATCACACCAGCACCCTGATCTAAAATGAATGAGAGCGTATTATTCTGGTTTTGTCCCTTTTATCTCGAAGTTTGTACTCCCACCCACCAATCTTTTGGAAAAGTCGAAATGAAAAATTATTTACAATTTGGCTCGAATTTCAGCTATTTTTGCTTTATTTTGCTTATCATGTTTCTTTCGAAAGCTGATCACCACTCCTGAACTTTATCATAGCGTTATGCATTGACAGCGAAAATCAGACCCATGTAGATTCTTATTGAGCTCATAAACTCGTGATTTCTCAGCAAAAGTCGCAAAACCAAAGATGAGGTAGGGGGAAAGTGATTGACGGAATATGCGATAAAACTGCATACTACAAGCAAGTGTCGCATACCAAGAAACTCGAAAACACTTCCAGATTGTCATATCGGTGAGAACAGAAATTCTGAGAAAACACTCTAGCCTTTAAGGGTGCACCCGACACTTGCCACAGTTTCGCACGAAGTGGCCCCTCCCTAATTTTATAATAAGGAAGGTCTCCCGATTTTGACAGCATGATAAATCTTCTTACATTTCTACTAACTGATATCTATAGTATCACCCTGCTGGACGTAACCATTTCTCCAAACGAGGATATCTGTTAATTGGCTTGCATGTGTTAACCTGAATGTTCAATTGTATATACTCTAATTCGTTCTTTGGAAAAGAAACCTCCGTTCCGGTTAAAGTGACGGGTTCATTGCCTGCTTGTGTTATTTAAAGATATTCATTTCTCGCCTGTGTTCATGCAATATGTGTTTTGCCAACAGCGCGTAGCTCATGTTCATTGGATATGTATGTTTCACGCCTGCGTTAGAATGTAACGCGCATGCCCGCAGTCTATGCGAAAAAATAATTTCTACTATTAAATATGATATAAGTTGTTTATGGCCATTGTGTATATATGTATATCCACGCGTCAGTAACATAGTTAACCTATTGCGTGATTCGTCTAATAAGATTTTATGCATTGACATATTCATACACATGAGATTTTGATTAGTTGTTTTCTTTTCTCTATTTTTTTCTATTTTACTTTTCAACATGTGTTACTTTTCCTGACCTGTCTTTTGCGATTGCACATTAAACTTATATAAATGAAATCACTCAGCATAAAAGTTATGTATTGCACTATGAATTATGTATTTGTATTCATGTATGTAGGGATTAGACGGATTAGATGTAGTATCGTCACGAATCTTTTTATATAGTTTCGTACTGGTATTCAACTTAATGTATTTATTTTTTTATTGAAAGTGAATGTTTCAAGATTCATGGAGGACGGGGGGCATGGGACCCATTGCCAATGATCTTCACTTTAGCATTTACCCATTTTCCGGATAACTTTTTTCAAAACGGTCACTACATTATTTGTCTATCATCTCTCCACATGGAATCTATCAGCTGTCATGCCAAAAAATTACCACAAGTACCAGTAAACAACATTGTACTTTCGAACCACGAACATATGACTCGCACGATAACTGGAAACCTCATGGCGGATGATATAACTATTATCTCAGTAAATGTTAGGGGACTTCACTCGGACACTAAACAAACGACTTGACGTATTTAAACGATTGAAACAAACGAGCATCTCGATAATATGCTTGCAGGAGACGCATGGCTCGGGTCAAACGGAAAAATCAATGGAAAAATGAATGGGGGCATAGATATGAATTCAGCTACGGTAAATAAAGTAGTACCGGCGTCGCAATTTTATTTAAAGACAACTTTGAATACACGATGCACAACACCAAGACTGATAAGGAAGCAAGGTATATTATTCTCGACATCTCATTATCAAAAAAAGGATTACGTTGGTGAACCTGTATGGGCATAATAATGACCAACCGGTTTTTCCAGGCAAGTGAGTACTTTTAACAACAGTTCAATCAATGCCTGCAGCGACCGGAACCTTGTACTAGACTACATGACAGATGCACAAAATTATACTCAAAAAATTAATCAAAATGCCAGGCTGGCAGTCTAAGAGATAAAGGACGAATTAAATCTTAATGACATTTGGCGTCAGTGTGATCCGTCCACAAGACGATTCACCTGGCGAAGAAAGACCGCCACTTGCATTAAACAGAGTAGGCTTGGTTATTTTCTTGTTTCTGATGATATAGCGATATCACGTAACCGTCCGGACATTGGGATATCCTACAAATCTGATCACTCACTAATTTCTTTGAAATGTTACTTTAGACAAATAGAGAAACGTCCAGGTTTCTGGAAATTTAAAACATGTCTGCTACAGGACCCGGATTATGTCACACTGATGTTGTCGAAGAAACTATCCAAGAATGTTATGTATCCGGAGATATCGACGAACCTAGTTCTCTCAAATTAAATATTAATGACCAAGTCTTCTTTGAACTATTGAAAACTCAAACACGAAGTGCCACAATACCTTTCGCAGTAGCTAAGAAAAAAGCCACTAAAAAGCATGAAAAGGAAATAGAGTACCAAGCCGGCTTTCTTCCCGGTCATTCAACTGTACTACAACTAGTAGATTTTTATCACAATTTATGTAAAACGCTTGATGACGGTGAAATTGCCTGTGTGGTATTTTGTGACATTTCGAAAGCGTTTCGACAGTGTCTGGCACAAAGGCCTTTTATTTAAATTAAAGCAATACGGAATAGAAGGGCATTTATTAGCATGGTTTGAGAATTACCTCACTGATAGGTGTCAATGTGTACAAATTGGAGCAACTTGCTCCAAAACGAGATCGGGTAATGCTGGCGTTCCACAGGGATCGGTCCTTGGGCCGCTTCTTTTTCTGCTTTATATCAATGATATTGTTGAAAAGCTTATTAGTATCGCTCGCCTGTTTGCAGACGATACGTGTATGATGTATAAGTCACCTAATATTCTTGAGATTGACGTGATAATGAATCATGACCTTCAGAAGTTACACGATTGGTCTCAACAATGGCTACTTAACTTTAATACATTAAAAACCGCCCTATTATTGATTAGCAACAAAAACTTAGTAAATCCGCCTAAAATTTATCTCAACAATACTTGCCTCCAAATATCTGACAATCATCGTCACCTTGGTTTGGTACTTCAAAGTGACTGTAAATGGCGAAGCCATATCGATAGTATAAGTTTGTAAAAGAATTGGAATTTTGCGTAAATTTAAATTTAAACTTAGAAGGAAAACGTTGAACCAAATTTATATCAGCTTCATCAGACCGACAATGGAATATGCCTCTATAGTATGGGATAACTGTACCCAAGAACAAAGTGAAAGACTAGAAAAGTTACAACTGACCGCCGCACGTATTGCTACTGGGTTACCTGCTTATGCTTCAAGAGAATCCCTTTATTTAGAAACTGAGTGGGAAACGCTAAAAGCAACGAGGGAAATCTCCAAATTATCAACGATGTATAAAATCCATACTGGCGAAGCACCCCAATATTTAACAAACTTGGTCACTCCTCTTGTTGGTGAATTAACACCCTATCGTCTTAGAAATGCCAACAATTATGTCATACCAAGATCACGCCTAACACTTTTTAAAAATTCGTTTATCCCATCTGTCATTAACCAGTGGAACAATCTGACACTGGAGACAAGAAACTCAACATCCTATAATTCAGTTAAGTCCAAACTCTCTAACAGAAATCTACCACTATCATACCACCCTCTTGGATCTAGAAAACTAGACATACTTTACACAAAATTACGTCACGGTTGCAGCCAACTGAACGCAGATTTACATCGTGTAAACCTTCATGAAAACGGACACTGCTCTTGCGGGGAACGAACTGAAAATGCTGAACATTTTTTAATTTACTGTCCACTTTTCGAAGACCTTAGAACGGAACTATTTGATAATATCCCGCTTAATACTACCGTTCACCAAATGTTGTGGGGTAGTCCATCCCTTTCTGTTTCTAATAACACCAAAATATTAAGCCCTGTCCAAAAATTTGTTAAAGACAATCAAAGATTCGATTAATCTAAGTTTATTACAATGGAAAAGTCCACGGTCCGTCGTTAGTAGTAAACACCAAAGACACCAACGGGTGCGTATACGGCCTCTATATATTTTTGCTAATAGCTCTAAAATGAGTAACCAACATACTCATGTATAACAAAACGAAGTCTTAGATATATATATATATATATTTATATTGTTTATATA
>JAVTVY010032947.1:0-15291 GCA_036873755.1 Hanleya hanleyi
GCCATCAACGATAATGTGCACCCTGGAAAAAACAGCAAGATGAACTCACGGAATAGACGCAGCGACAAGCCGAACAGAAATGGACACCGTGGACCTAGAAGGGACACGCATAGGAAATCCGACTACTACAACAACAGAGAACAGAACAGATGGAACTCCTCAACCAGGCAAGAATCCAGGGGAAGCAATTCTTACTACCATAATGATGATCATGGTGACTATGAAAGGAGAGATTCTTCCTATGACAATGACCTCTATTATGAGAACTATTATACTGGTGGTAATTGGTAACTTTTATGTACAGTTAAAGTCTGGAACAGCCCTTTCATTCATAATGTTCTCAATCAGATCAATTGTATATCTCTTAACCGACAACAATTTTAGAGACAATTAATTTTAATCATCAGATCCTATATTTTACATACTCTCTTTTATCATGGATAAAATATGCCATAAGGACACACTTAGTATTTGCTCATGGAACATTCATGGAATTTCGCACAAACTACATGGGTCGAAACAATTTAAGCTACATAATCAGATGCTATTAGACAATCTCAGTGAATTTGACATTGTATGTCTAACTGAGACACATGCCAACAAGAACTGTGAAATATCTATACCCAATTTTGTATCCAAGGGTCGAATTGACCGACCTAGACATAAGAAGGCGAGAAGGGACTCTGGGGGTATTATATTACTGGTTCGAAAGGAAATATCTGATGGCATAACACATGTCAATACGGACTGTTGTGCCACAGTCTGGGTAAAGCTGAGCAAAGATTTCTTTGGTTGGGTGAAAGATTTATATTTATGTGTCAGCTATATACCGCCTGAAAATTCGTCGTATGGTAGAGAACATAGTGTTAATCTATTTGATGAATTTGAGAATGAAATAGTTTTCTTCTCCGGTAAAGGCAATGTGATGTTCTGTTGAGATCTAAATGCAAGAACAGGGCATGTTGCCGACTTCATTGTGGAAGATACATGTAGTAGTGAAACTAATTATGTCCCTTTACCTTCCCACTATATTAGTGACCTGAGTCTACAAAGAAACTCCAAAGACAAAGTAATTAAACCAATGGGCAAGAGGATGATTGAAATGTGTATAGCCAATAGCTGTAGAATACTCAATGGTAGATCACTTAGTGACCTTTTTGGTGAATTTACAATGGTTAACAGCTTAGGTGCTAGTGTTGTAGATTACTTTGCAACTAACGCCGAATTCTATAGAAATGTCATTGATATGCAAGTCCACCCCCTCAGTGAATTCTCAGACCATAAAATCATATCAGCTTTGTTAAAAATCGGTCCTATGAAGTACTCTATAAAAAACAGAAGCCCCTCCAAGTCATACCCACTGCCTCAGAAATATGTGTGGAAAAAATCCTGTGAAGACAATTTTCTTCAACATATAGAAAATATCCTCCCTGAAATCAAATTGACTCTTCGGGAAGAATTAGAAACTAATGAACCTGATGTAAACAAGTGTGTAAATTTATTCAATAACATTATAACAATGGCGGCGGACAACTGTTTACAGAAAGTCAACTGTAACACAAACAAAATGACAAACCATGTGAACAAACCATGGTACAATAATGGTTGTAAAAGTTTAAAACAGGAAATGACTAAATATAACAATGCATTCAATCGAAATCCAGATAATCCTCACATCAAGGCCAAGTATTTCAGTAAACAAAGAGAATACAAAAACAGAGTTAAGCGTACTAGACAGCAGTATAGAGGCAACTTGCTAAATGAACTGAACATGATGTGTGATAAAGATACCTCACTAGCATGGGATATTGTGAAAAAACTAAAAAATGAAAGTACCAACTCCAATACATGTGAAAGAATAAGTATTGGCGATTTTCATGATCATTTTAGTAGCCTGCATCAACAGAAAAATAATCAGGGCGGATGTCACAAAGATGAAATCCTATCAGAACTAAAACACCTTGAACAAATGTATGTAACATACAACTCAGAGTTGGACATCGAAATAACAGAAAAGGAAATTGCCTATGCAGCAAGAAAATTGAAGAACAACAAATCTGGGGGGATTGATTGTCTAACAAACGAAATGATAAAAAGTGCCCTCCCATATATTGGTGACCTAATACTTGAACTCTTTAATGCAATTCTTAAATCTGGTAATTTTTCAACTATGTGGTCACAAGGCATGATTGTGCCAATACATAAAGGGGGTAGCCCTTTTGATGCCCAAAATTATAGGGGCATAACCCTGACCAGCTGTCTAGGGAAACTATTTACACAAATACTTAATAATAGGTTGATTAAATTTATAGATGAAAAGGGTTTAATATCTGAATCACAAATAGGCTTTAAGAAGGGGTGCAGAACATCTGATCACATTTTTGTGCTTAAAACTCTAATTGATAAATATACCAAGAAAAAAGATAAGCTGTATTCCTGCTTCATTGACCTCCGCAAAGCATTTGACTCGGTATGGCATGATGCCCTATTCCTTAAGCTGCTAAATGCTGGAATCAGAGGTAACCTGTACAGGATCATTAAGAACATGTATCTTGTCAGTCAATCCTGTGTCAAATTGAAATGTGGTCTCAGTAAGACTTTTCCAGTCACAAGGGGAGTCCACCAGGGCAGTGTTCTTAGCCCGATACTATTTAACCTGTTCATCAATGATCTTTTAGAAGCTATGGAAAGCGAAAGCTCACCCTCTTTATGGGACTCTCCAGTCCACTGCTTAGCTTATGCTGATGATATTGTCTTACTTTCCCTCAATGAATGTGATCTGCAGGCCAAGCTAGATAGACTCAGTGAATACGTTAAAAAATGGGGGCTATCTATTAATGTAGAGAAATCAAAAATTGTTGTTTTTGGGCAAAACCAAAAACGTAACCGTATATACCATATTGGAGAACAAAGAGTTGAATGCGTCAACTCCTACAAATATCTGGGCCTAGTGCTACATAGTAATGGGAAATTCAATAGAGCTATATCTAATTTGGCAAGCAGAGCAAGCAAAGCATTGTACTATATTAGACATGCCTTGAACTTTCATAGTATTAGACCAGAGTTGTCATGCAAACTATTTGATTCTATGATACAGCCTATCCTCACTTATGGGTCAGAGATCTGGATAGGATACCTTAATGAATCCAAGGATGTGGTTAAACTCATCAACGCCCCAAGTGACATTCAACGGGTTCACGTAAAATTTTGTAAAAGCATCCTTGGGGTACACCCTAAAGCTGTGAACATGGCAGTACTAGGGGAATTAGGACGCGCCCCAACTAACCTCTATGCAATCTCAAGCAGCGTAAACTTTCTACTTCATATACTCAACTCTGATCCATCATCTCTAGTGTATAAAGCTCTTTTGGAGCAAGCTGAGGATAATAGAGTTAACAACTGTACGAACTGGATTAGTTATATTAAACATGCTCTAGCAGAGGTAAACTCTTACCATATCTGGGAGAATCTTGGATGTCAAACACCGAAAGCCAAAAGTAAATATATTAAATCCAAACTCCTAGAAAAATTTACTGACTTTTGGAAAGATCAATTAAATCAGTCAACTAAACTGGAAACCTATCGCTGCATGAAAAAAACCTTAAGCATGGAACAGAACATAATGGCAGTGACTAACCGACATCAGCGCACAGCATTAATAAAACTCCGTATTAGTGCGCATAAATTAAAAATTGAAAGTGGAAAATACACAAATCCCAAGACTCCCAGATGTGATAGAGTTTGTGAGACCTGTGATACAGTGGAAGACGAACAACATTTTCTGTTACACTGTAAAAAACATGAATCTCGTAGACAGGACTTCCTCCAAAGCATTAAACACATTATAGATGTTAACGGTGACCCTGGAGAAGTCTTCAACACTTTAATGTCCTGTGAAAATTTAGTTGTAACAAAAATATTAGCAAAGTTTGTGCACGAGTGCTTTTGCCAAGAACAGTAAAATTTGACTGGCATAAAATTATCTGTGATATTCTATGGTGCGATACCCAAAATGGGCTATACTCTGTGATATTTAAGTTGATACAATTGTGTTACAACCAGCATGCTTGTTAAATTGTCCTGTCCATGTACTTCTGTATTAACCTTGTTGTTGGTGTTGTTAATGTGAAGGTCTTGTAACACGTTTAACCATTAGCCAAATGTTGGCACAAACTTCACGCAATAAATTATCTTATCTTATTAGCACCATGAGGATCTTGAAGTACATGGGTTCATACGTCCCCTAGTCCCGGGTTAAGCGGAATTAGACACAAGTTATGAAACGTAACGCCATAGATCTTGCACGCTACGCTCGTGTTTTGCTATCAGCATGCGATATGTATCGCCAAATTTGAGGGACTTTGAGTGGAAGCGCTTGGTGGGATAGCCCTGTTTTATAAGTTTCTGCAACAATGTTTTGTGACGTTGATTAAAATCGCCACATTTAACACAGGATCTAGCAAATGCTACTAGGCGAGATATGCATACGCCATTTTTATAGAGATATAGATCTAAATATTATGTGCCTGTAGGGCTATCTTCAGTTCCCTTCAAATCCAGTGAAGGTGGATATATATCCTTCACTGCGTCATTTATATAACGATTATCCACAACGAGAAGATCGTCTATATAGCGTGTGGTGAATGAGAAGGAACGGGCTTTGAATGGATCAGTTTTTGAAAGCGCCTGCATATAGTCATATTCATAAGAGAACAGATACAGGTCAGCCAACAGGGGTGCACAATTAGTACCCATTGGAATACCTATATGCTGCTGATATATTGTGTTGCCAATGTCAGATGCTTTAAAAGGTGAAGTATCTTACGCATATCAATACTTTGAAGATGGGGTCACCAACTGTTATATATCATGAACGACTTGCGTTGGTTGTTTGTTTGTTTGTTTGTTTGTTTGTTTGCATTTGGGTGGAACTCGGCTGATGCCCTGTTATTTCCTCAGAATCCACCATAACATTTTTTCAAAATATATGGCTGAATTACATAAATTGTTATATTAAAAATATCATTTAAAGTCTCGGCCACAATGGTTGATGCAATGGTTAAAATTCTAAACTTTGACAGAACAGTGTAGTTCATTTATATCAAAGTTTTGAGCATTCTTTCGACGGTTCATGAAAACACACACATCATCTGGTTCACCTGAGAACACATATTCGAGCAGCCTGGTCGTTTATTTATGTCCAGTGGTTTTCATAGTATTATCCTACAGATATTTGAAGATGCTTTTGCGAGAGAATGAGACCGTTTCTTGATTTACCGGTTACAAAACTTTGCGACAACCATACATCGACTTTTTACACCGAGTAACCATTAAATGACTCGGATGGGGTCGCAAACAATTTTAATTCGAATTGGTTATCATTGTCACTCTCTCAGTACAAAAATGCTGATCATTTTCCAGGAAATCATGATAGTTCATCTGAACAGGTACACTATTCGTGTTCCACTACAGGTGGATCGTCGACCAAAGCTAAAAAATCAGGTAATTCTGAGTCTCGAATCATCGAAAGATATGCTCAAGAATCAATCTGATTTGCTCAAACTACACTGTTCGGAAAAAGTTTCAAATTTTTATCAATGCCTCAACCATTGCGCGGCCGAGACTGTATAAATGGTCGATCCCAATCATTGTGTAAATTTGTACCAGCCCTAATTAAAATGGGCATATTTTAACAGGTTATATTTCCCTGATGTGTTCTATATCAGGCATCGATACTCGATGATTGTTAGACTAAAAAAAATAATTATAAAACTAGAATGCATATAAATACCCAACTGACACATTTTCTGCAATTTTCAGAGACTGAATTGAACCCAGTGTTCAACATGGCTGATGGTTACAAGTGACGTGGAGTCACGACACTGACACGCGTGAACAACTGACCAATGCTTTCAAAGTTTGACCGACTAGGTTCAACAAATCTCATTTTCTAGTTGTGAAATACATCGGTAGCTGACAAAAGGTTCGAACATTATGAGTAAAATAGGGGCACAATGTTGAACGTAGCTAAATATATAACGGTTTTCGTCACACGTAATTCTATCGGATTCTAGTCTACCTCTTTGTGAGAGATGACGCATGCGTACGATTCAATCTGTACTTAGCGTCTGTTGAAGCACAGATATGACTTTGCTTTGCAGGTATGAATTCGACGGAAAACGGGAAATTTGAACAGACACTGATCTTGTTTGGACCAGAAAGTTTGATAACGTTCTTTGCCAGTTGACTGCATTAATTTCTTCTGTGCACGAACTTGATCATCACAGTTTCGGATGCGAAGTCGATAACTTACCCCTCTGTCTCTCTGAACCATGATGAGGTCGTCATAATCATGGGCTATCAGTCGAGAAAAGCGGGTGTTCGAATGTACTTGTACAAACCATCGTAATTTGTCATCTAAACACACGGTTCCATCGGTAATAGTTACAATGGCCAAAATGCAGGACAATAAGGACCGTGTGGCGGACTTAATCAGCTCAATGGATGATGCATGAAATTACAAGCGTCTAGTCCGTCATTCATAATTCAGCCGTCGTCCATTAGAGAATATCCGCGTCCATAATCCAAATTACAACACATATAAGGGAAGTGGGAAGAGGTGCCGACATACTGACAAAGCCACATGACTTCACAGTATAGTCTTCCGGTTAACGTATTCTAAAGCACATACCAAGAATCTATTCCATACTTCATATAACAGTATTAGCACCAAATTCAAAAAGACAATCATAGTATACATAAACATAGGTTTGTTTCCTGCAAGAGAGAAGCGGTCAACAGTTTTCAATGATGCCGGCAAGACATCATGATGTTCCAAAAATATCAAATACGTATGGCTGATCAGTATTCTTAATCCATAATATTCGTTGTAAAGTCTATTGTCGGTGAGAAGCAATGTCCCTTAGCTGCAGGGAGCTGCGGGGAAACCCGACGTACCGGTAGCGGTTATCGTAAAATGTCGGATGAGGTTGCGCCATCTGAAAATAAACAGGCAACCAAAGCTAAGGAGGCTGAATACAGCTCTGAGTCTGGCCATGATAATCAGACTTCAGATGCAACTGATTCACCAGCCAAACGTAGTGTTTGAGTACAGGATATGTCGGGCAGCGATGATGCTGGCGAGTTACTCAAAACTGCCAAATCTAATAGAGATAAACGTGACTGTGGTGATAAACATGAAAATGCTAAGGCCGCAGACAATGAGCCGTGGAAAGAAAAGGATGAACACAAAAATCCTCCAGTAAACCGCGAGGAAATCCAGTACTCCAGAAAACTGAAAGGGAGGATACCAAAAGTTAACCATCAGGTTGTTAAAACTCTGCAACGGTTGTCTGCATCCCAAGACAGAAATGCCGTGAATATGAAGAAAACATGGCTATGGGCTCGTGTAGAAACAATTATAGAAACTAATAGGCCGAGCGATCTTGATACTCCAGCTTTGACCAGTTGTCGTTGAGACGCCGGGATAATATGAAGCCTTCTTTGACCAGTTGTCCTTGAGGCGCCGGGATAATATGAAGCCTTCTTTGACCAGTTGTCCTTGAGGCGCCGGGATAATATGAAGCCTTCTTTGACCAGTTGTCCTCGAGACGCCGGGATGATATGAAGCCTTCTTTGACCAGTTGTCCTCGAGACGCCGGGATGATATGAAGCCTTCTTTGACCAGTTGTCCTCGAGACGCCGGGATGATATGAAGCCTTCTTTGACCAGTTGTCCTCGAGACGCCGGGATGATATGAAGCCTTCTTTGACCAGTTGTCCTCGAGACGCCGGGATAATATGAAGCCTTCTTTGACCAGTTGTCCTCGAGACGCCGGGATGATATGAAGCCTTCTTTGACCAGTTGTCCTTGAGACGCCGGGATAATATGAAGCCTTCTTTGACCAGTTGTCCTTGAGACGCTGAGATAATATGAAGCCTTCTTTGACCAGTTGTCCTTGAGATGCCGAGATAATAGGAAGCCTTCTTTGACCGTTGTCCTTGAGACGCCGGGATAATATGAAGCCTTCTTTGACCAGTTGTCCTTGAGACGCCGAGATGATATGAAGCCTTCTTTGACCAGTTGTCCTCGAGACGCCGGGATGATATGAAACCTTCTTTGACCAGTTGTCCTCGAGACGCCAGGATGATATGAAGCCTTCTTTGACCAGTTGTCCTCGAGACGCCGGGATGATATGAAGCCTTCTTTGACCAGTTGTCCTCGAGACGCCGGGATAATATGAAGCCTTCTTTGACCAGTTGTCCTCGAGACGCCGGGATGATATGAAGCCTTCTTTGACCAGTTGTCCTTGAGACGCCGGGATAATATGAAGCCTTCTTTGACCAGTTGTCCTTGAGACGCTGAGATAATATGAAGCCTTCTTTGACCAGTTGTCCTTGAGACGCCGAGATAATATGAAGCCTTCTTTGACCGTTGTCCTTGAGACGCCGGGATAATATGAAGCCTTCTTTGACCAGTTGTCCTTGAGACGCCGGGATAATATGAAGCCTTCTTTGACCGGTTGTCCCTGAGACGCCGAGATAATATAAATCCTTCTTTGAGCAGCATGTATCTGCTCTGCCCCAGCTGAATCAGAAAACGAGATAGATAAAAAAATCATTACTTAATGTGAATTGGAAGCACATCATGAAAATCGTATTTTTCACTGGAAACAGTTGACATCTAACCCTGAAAGTTTAGACACAGTCACTGGCGCACACATTAGCTTTGCAGCAGAGACTGTCCAGAAATCCCTTTCAAATGAATTAAAATTTAACCCTACCTGGCCAAAATGCCCCCCCTACCAAACCTTCTGCGTTATCTCCGGAATGACAAAAGATGAAAGGGAGGGTACCAAAAGCAGAGGATCATGGGTAAATTCAAGATGGCGGCCACGTGGGGTACCAGAAAAGTGATGCTTTGTCATATTTCTTTAACATTTCTGCTTTTCCGCGATGAAAAATGGGCAAACAGATATATATCCACCTTCACTGGAGTTGAAGGAAACTACATATGGCCCTAACTGCACATCTTATTTAGACCTATATCTTTATGAAAATGTAGCGAGCTTACTCTCTTGTGGACTTTATGAAAAAGATATGAAAATTTCGACAAAGGGTGCACTCCAGAGATTCTTCCTTTCGGCAAGAAATATACCATGTGTCCGCTTTTCGGCCACCAATTGTCGTAAAATCTTAAACCTAAATTACATATATGTGTATATTTTCTGAAAGAACGTGACTAAATTATTATTTTAATACACAGCATCGATATGTTTTGGAAAAATGAATCTCGAACCAGGAAAGCTTGATAATTCAAATAACAGATGTAACCAACTCAAATTATTGATAATTTTGCACTGAATGTTCTCCTAGAAACACGTGAAATGCTTCAGAATCTTGAGAAATAATTGATGAAACCTCAATAATATACACCGCTTCCATCCATTTTGGACTGTTAATGTGTTCTGTTGTAATGAAAATAATTCTGTCAAATTTATATCATTGTGATAGGACCTGGGTATGCCATAATATCTACCGAAATTTCATTCCTGGAGAGAGATAACTCCTGTAAGGAACACTGTATGCAATACCTTCAATGTTATACCAATGGACACACTGTGGATTCTTTTAATCGAACTCCTGTTCTTTTGTCCACCTGCCTCCGAAAATATGACTTCAGATGCAACTAGGCAGTCAAAATTAAACAATCTGGCGTAATGGTACATCACCGCTCCGTAATGGAGTCTACGTTTAGATAATGCATAGACTGCACTCTTATGCCTTTAAGGGTGCACTCCAGAGAATCTTCCATTCGGCAAGGAATAGAACATGGGGCCACTTTGCGGCCACCAATTGTCGGAAAATCTTCAACCTAAATCACATAAATGTATATATTTTCTGAAAGAGCATGACTAAACTATTATTTTATAACACAGCACCGATATGGTATAGAAAAAGAATCTCGAGAATTCCCCTCCAAGCTTGCTTCATTTAATAAAAAAAACACTTAAAATGTCGAAAAATGGTCAAATTCGGCTCAATTTCAAGAAAACGATTTCAAGAGCGATTTCGATTAAATTTCTTTCTCATGTTCCCAGGTCCGGTACCAACTTAAAAAGGCGAAAGAAGTGGGGGTTAGCCTGCTCGTTTTTGTCAGATTTTCTCTCCGTAAACGAGTCCTGATTTTTAGGCACACCCAAGGGGAATAATTGAGGCAGGACAAAAGTTAATCCATGGTCCGGATCACCGTGTAGACGAAGCCAGCCATCGATATGTGTATGCTCGTTTGCGGCGTTGATAATGCTGAACAGGAAGGTATTATAGATATAAGCTATTAAGAAGACAAGAAGGATTATGACGTAGCATAATACGGACAGTCTATCGTATTATGAAATTAACCCGAGGCCACTGCTACGAAACTCCCACCATAGGGAACTATCCCTTTCTGAACAGCAATATTCCAGTGTGACCTACATGTGGCGTATACATATCTCTCCTGGTACATTTGCTAGAGCCTGTGTTAAATGTGACGATTTTAATCAACGTCACAAAAAATTCAGAAACTGATGAAACAGGGTTACACCACCAAGCGCCTCCACTCAAAGTTTCTCAGATTTGACGATACGTATCGCATGTTGATAGCAAAATACGAGCGTAGTGTGCAAGATTTATGGCGTTATGTTTCGTAACTAGTGTCTAATTCCGCTTAACCCGGGGCTAGGGGCCGTACATGTATGAACCCATGCACTTAAGATCCTCATGCGTTTCATCTGAACAGTCTCAATCAAGGCCTGACTGAGATACATCATTCTCTAGATAACGCATTTAAAAGGAACGTCATATGGAACTGATATTTTTGGAACATTACCGGCATCTTACCGGCATCACTGAAAACTGTTGACCGATTCTCTCTTGCAGCAAACTAGCCGGGTTGTTCTTATTGAATTTGGTGCTAATGCTGTGGTAAGGAATATGGAATATGGAATAGGTCTTTGGATTATTGATACAGAAATTGTTTGATGGACGACGGTTGGATATTGAATGACGGACTAGACGCTTGTCCATAAGACAACATGATGTTCCTTACATCAAATCCTAATCACTGATCATTAATATTAATCCAAATGAATTTCAGGCAATTTTCCAGAGTATGTATCTCAGTCAAGCTATGACTTTCCTTGTTCACTTAAACACCATACAGATGTAAAACACATTATATTCAAACGGTCCCTAGCTCCGGGTTAAGCGGAAATAGATACAAGTTGCGAAACGTAGAACTTTTGCCGTCAGTATACGATATTTATCACCTAAATTGAGAAACTTTGAATGGAGGAGTTTGCTACCATAGCCCTGTTTGACAAGTTTCCGCAATAATATTCTGCGACGTTGATTAAAATCATCACATGATCTTTCAAATGCTACCAGGCGAGAAATGTATACGCCGTATGCAGATCCTGTATACCAACACAATTGCATTCTTCTATTCAATTTAATTTTGCGTTCCGATTTGAGGTAATACGTCTCCTGACTTTCCAACCTGCTGAAAAGATTTTCATCCAAGTGGAAACGTTCTCACGCATGGGAAAGGGATTCACTCAGGTTGAAACTAGTTTTCGCCCAGGTGAAAACGTTCTCATCCAGGAATAAAAATATCGGATAAGACCTTTTGGTTATGAACGAAAAGGAAAATACATGAGTAGTAGAGAAAGGCTAAATTGGAACCGATTTTGCCGCAGATCGCTGCCAGGGGGCGCCACCTGTCTCGTGACGTCACTTCCGGTGCCGGTCACGTGACCGGAACTGACCTTTGACCCCAGGCTTCCGGTCACGTGACCGGAAGTTGCGGCGCCTGGGGTCAAAGGTCAGTGACCGGCACCGGAACTGACGTTACGAGACAGGTGGCGCCCCCTGGCGGCGATCTGCGGCAAAATCGGCTCCAATTTAGCCTTTTACAATAGCGGATATTAATAATGGTGCAACAAAAAAGGCACTGGTGGCGCCCCCTGGCGGCCCTCTGCGGCAAAATAAGGCTCAATCCGTCCTTTTACAATAGCGGATATTAATAATGGTGCAACTTTATTACTGGGACGCCCCCTGTCGGGAGTAGGTCAATAAAGGTCCACACCCCCTTTTACAAAGCGCATTCTACTAATGGTGCACAGGGGTTCACTTCCGGGGTCCCCTGACAGCCCAGAGTTATCTCCCCCTGGTTCCGGTTTTTGCCACCAGGGGCAACGAGGGCACCTGGCCATATATACCAGTCATCAAGGTCAATACCACCCAATTAGCTCTTTGTGGTTAAATACGGTATACAAAAGAACCCAAACTCACAATGTTGTATGAAAAAACACATTTTATAACAGGAGAACACAACATATATACAACAGTTATTTCCCCTTATTATAACAGTCCAGTGGAATATCCGCAATGTCAGCTTTAGCGTTTATAAAACATATATACAACGGTTCCTCTTATTATGAACATTAGAAAGTCCAGTAGCTGTGTAAGTTCATATTTATCCCTCTAATACGTTGTAGTCACACCATCGGAGAGCACTTTGCGCTTGGGGTAGGTGAAGGTGTCCCGCGAGGAGATGAAATATTTTTCTTTCTCATGACGGCATATCATATAACAGCAAATCACCCTTTTCAACATGACGGGTCAATTATATAAATAATATTATTAACTGTAATAATCGAGTTTCAATTCTCTTACACAATATATACAAGAGTGTCTCACCGTTTTCAATATTTGGGGTATGAGTTTAATTCAAGCAACGCGTTAAAATGTCGCTTAGATATTTAAATTGATATAGTTACGTAGCTCCAGTTGAAAATGAGCATCATCCCGATATCGGCTAGCTTTGGTATTCAAGAAGTTTTTCATGTCACTTTCCGGGATATCCTCATGCACACGGAGGCGAAAGGTCTGTTCAACATGTACCGCTTGTACATTCTGTAAGGCCAATACCTTCATCTGCCAGGTCTTCAAATATGGTGGCCGTGTTGTGGAATACGCCGCCGGGGAATTTTCGTTTGCTGGTCTGGTCACAGGTTTTCTCGTGACGGAGTAAGTTGAACGAGTGGTCAAACACGCGATGGCATTTACTACAACTGTATGACTGGGCATACCTGTTTATGTCCGTGATGTACGAGAAATGCCCGCCCGTGTCCGTTTGGTACAAATTCAATTTCATGGTTGTGTCGTATTTCCCCGCGGAACGATGTACGAGTCGGGCTGTGAGTTGTGGGTCGTCGGTGTTGTCATCATCCACGTGTTGGGCTAGACTATACACGACAATATTGACGTGGAATAAATTTTCCACCACATCCAGTTGTGATAACGGGACCCCGCGGAAGTGCTGTTTTTCCATGTTCTTTTCACGTAAGTAGTCTTCCCAATATTTGCTGGCAATTCGATCACAATCTTTGGATGGCAGTTTGTTGATATGAATAGCCAAGCAGCGAAATAAACATTTCCGATCGGTGTACGGCCCATGGCTTCCACCTACTAAAGCGTGCATGCCTTCTCTGTGTTTCAACCAGTCCGGGAGATGGATGGGGGCGCCGATAGGGTGGTCGATCATTTTAGTGACGTAAAACGTAACATTGGTCGTCATCTCCACCTGCCATTTGGTGTCGGGACGTTGTTGTCGGGCCCATTCCAAACTATCCAAGCTTTCTAGTTGGTCCAGTACTGTGTACAGGGACGGGCGATCGGTAATGGTGAAAGGCTGCTCGAACACCAGGGTATTGTTACTGGGGTAATAGAACCGGAGCTGGCCTGTCTCTTTATGCCGTAATAAATACCCAAAAGTGAGATTTAATTTGAACGCTGTGGCTTGGTCCTCGAAAATAGTATAGGCGTAGTGGGGGAGACGGGTGTTTTCCAAAATATCCAATATCGGTCGATGGCGGTGAAAACAGTGCCTGATAGTAGGCCAGTGCCGTTGATAGATTGTACGCACATCTTGTTGTCTCGGTAGTATTTCTATAGGCGGGTCGTCAGGATCTGTAGTAAAATTTCCCTCAGCAGTGGGCGAACAGGCGAATGGTGATCGTTGCATGTTTGTACAGCGTGTAGAATATATTCGTATTATTGCGTAACAGGGCTTCGCCTAGACATTGAGAAAATGGATATAGATCTCGAAAACTGCCCCTTTTTATAGAAAAATACCCTCCCACGCTCGAAAAAAAACCCCCCGACGTTCGACCAACGTATTTGTCAGCCGCCAATCACAATTGTGCAAAATCGTTGTCATGCCAACGTACGACACGACCTTTGAAAACTGTCCTTTTTTATGGAAAATTTCAGCCACGCTCGAGAAAACCCCCGACGTTCGACCAGCGTATTTTTCAGCCGCCAATCACAGTTGCGCAAAATCGGTGTCATGTCAATGTACGCGATGACCTTTAGCGACGTATACCAAACGTACCGACTGGGCTATGGCCCGAAGCCAGGTTCGGGGAAACCCCCTTTCGGAAATATATTTGTTCTCATATAAATGCCCTTTTTCAAACTGAAGCCCAGTTTTCAAACTTTCCATACAGCGAACCCCCTGATGTGTCCTTTTGGAGTTGTGGCGAACCACAGTAAAATCCTGGCTACACCCCTGATTGTTTACATTCTGTGTCATTTGAAAAAAAATGTCTAGTTTTGTTAATTAAAACAAATGTATAGTTTTGTTAAATAAAATGTTTTGATCCCATAAGATAAGATAAGATAACTTTATTGACACTGAAACACAGTCACATGGCTGGTTATATGGTCATTTGGCACAAAAGGACGAAAATACAACTGTCAGTGTGAAACAATGTGTTCGATGGAACGGGGCGGGGAAGATTTTATTTTTATAGTTTGGCAGATCGTATTTCAGTAAAAAACACGGGGAACCCTCTGCACAGGCATTTTACACCAAATAGCTGAACCCATGGAGACCAATAAACATTATGGCCAGTCTATGATAGAGTGCCACCCCAGTGTCGAGCGTTTATTGTCCAGTTTGCACAAGCAAAGAAAAATTACAACATTCGTCAAACGTATGCTGAGCGACAGAGCATGACGTCATCGGGGGACCTTCATGTGGTCTTCCGTGGTATGTGAATGAATTAGATATGAATGAATGAATTAGTTTCATATAAGTTTGTTTGGTACAATATCACTTGCAAAAGGGTGAAAATCATCCGTGCAGGTCTGATGTCTTGCCGGCATCATTGAAAACTGTTGACCGCTTCTCTCTTGCAGGAAACAAGCCTATGTTTATGTATACTATGATTGTCTTTTTGAATTT
>JAVTVY010032948.1:0-14599 GCA_036873755.1 Hanleya hanleyi
TTAACAGGGAGTATTGGTGGTGTTAGAGACGGAGAACTTCAAACTGAAACATACGAAGCGATAGTATTCACTTGGGTATGTTTAAGATGTTTAAGAATGCTGGTATAGATGAATGGATTCCATAACTAGATGCGAATATTCAACGTGAAAATTAAATGGTTCATACCGGAATATTCAGCTTCTAAAATAATAACTATAATATTACGGAGTTTGCCCTCTGTAACAGATTTCTCGTGTTATTTTTCGCCGAAAATATACTAAGAAATAAATTTATTCTGGTAATCTATGTTACATTCGCATGTGGGGATAACTGGGGATGCAACTGATTGCTACCATCACATACATTGTGGTCACTGCCTATCACTTTCTTCCTGTAATCTTCTCACGCAGAGTGGCGTGTATAAATGACGGTAATTAAGATGCATAGTTGTTTGCTTCCTGACAGCTGTCATATCATTTATTGACAATGATTCTTCCCTTCAGTTTTGTTTATCGACTGTTTATGTGTTTTGATTGGTAATTGTTACATTAAAAGTACGTGTAACAAACAACACGGCCATATTAAGAAGATATTTTGTATATCGGCACTAATGAGTTCTGCCCGGATAACTTCCTTAAATATTGTGTTACTTAAATCGCAGTTATTTCACTGGAAATTGGATTGTTACGATATATGATGAACAATCAATGATGTACAGAACAGTCTTCACGATACATTTTAATATCCCCATTTTCTATAACCATGATTCGTCTGATAAAGCTGTACAGAGTATGTGGAGGATGAATGTCCCCAAAACTTCATAGCATTGGCGAAAACTGGGTTCGCTTGTCAAATAAGATCAGATCACACATTATAAGACAGCTCTAGGAGAACGTATGATGGAATTCGAAATAAAATTAATTGTCGGGCTAGAGAGATAGAGAATCGAACATCCACATAGTAAAAATGAACTATGTATGATTATAAACTGGTGTAACTATTATTGCGGAATATTATCACAGTAGTAATCGGTATTGTAAACATATACATGTACACCATTTCCAGACACGGGGCAGTCTTTCTATATTGTTTTATGTTTAACCCTGTTTAATATAAACTATAGTGGAACTCGTCAATAGAGGAAGTCCCCCGCTGTTCCTCCCTCTGAAAAGCCTACAATTAAAATTGAAGTTAATGAGTTTTATCTTCAAAAAGCACAACTCAATGACGATTCTAACATATATATTGGGCAGATAAGATATCTTTTGCGTTTGAAAGTTTGATAATTTTCTCAAACTTCAATTTTTCTGAGCAAAAATTGTGCGTTATCTGACCCCTAGGTGAATTTCCGCTGGAGGCTAACAGAACAGCCAACTGCTTTCTGCGAGACCCGTGTTCCTCTGTTCGAAGTGACACGCCGCCAGTGCTGTTATTATGATTAAATGCCACCAATTAGTGCAATTTGTCTTATAAGGTATAGTATATACGAGTCTATTGGCGGCATAAGTACATATAAGGCAAAATATTTGGACATTCACTTCACTTCGAATGAGATTCCAAAACAGTCACTCAGCTCCTGAATATCATATATCTCGAAACACCGTACTTGTTCGTTTACCATCATGAACCTGGAGGGAGGAGAAAGAAGTCTTTCGACTACTTGCCTCCTTATTGTTGGAAAAAAACAAGAAGATCCAAATTCCCAGTGGTTTTGTCACTTTGGAAGATCTGAAAGAGGAGGTCAGGAGCAACGTGAATCTTTCAAACATAATTGGTGTGGCAACGGCAACTTTTCAGGTGAGCGACAAATAGTCTTTACGTTTTTGTTTTTTTTTTAATTGCACGAGCATTTTTGTGGGTTTAAATTCAAACTTTTACGCGCTTAAAATGCAGCCAACTTCGATAATTAACATGTCTTCAAACGTTCATCGAAATGCCAGTTTACCGGTCAATATGCTGTTCCATACTTATTGTGTTAGATACAATAACGTCATTGGGGAATTTTACTTTGATATAATTTGATTTCAAATATTTAGAGAAAAATTTCAGAAAAAAAATTGTTACGCTCCATTGGGCCCAGTGTTCAAAATTCTCGAGTTGCTCTGCTCGCGATTATTGGTCCGTAGTTGGCAGAACAGCCGATCCTTTGCTGAGCCGCTGTTATTTCTACTGTATACGCAAGGAACTGCCTCGGCTCTTCATTAGTACCATACATTCCGAGCTTCTCTTTTGGACGTGCAGAATGTCATAGTTGTAGTATTAAATTGAAGGCTGTTTTAACATTCGAAAAAGCCTACTTTTCACTCATATATATGCTGTCATAATGGTAGTTGCAGGGGTTTTACAGATATTTTGCTGGAACGTTTGTTTTACTCCTGTTGAACATGAATGGATAGACTCGTGCACATAAATACTGAGACTCCCTCGAGGTCTCAGTTCTTGTTTGTTCTTCCCATACAATGGTCCATATTGTCGCAGGCGAAGGTTCGAGGTTCACATCATGCATTCTCCGTCTTATCGTATACAAACACATACCAGCGTAACCTCGGTAGATCGTATCCGGAGCTACCGTGCCGCACCCTTTACCTCCCCGCAGCCTCCCTTAATCCATGCCACGTACACAGTAAAGCGGCCAGCTCGCCATTTTGTGCTGGATGTTTAACGGTTTTCTTAGCTTTTGTGTGGTAAGGGCTGAAACGGGTCAGTAAGAGTCGCAAGTTTACTTCACCATCATATTTCTATATTTCTGATAGTAGTTTACCGATGTTTTGCTTTGCAAGGATGGGTTTATACCGCAGAGTAAACGCACATATATTCTTGCTATTCAGTGTCTTGTTGGAGTTGGATATTGGTGCTTCGAACTGGTAAACGATTTCGGACACACAGATTTTAGAGCAAATTTTATAATTGTGCATATAATTCTAGAATAGCCCATTCCTCTGGCCATCCATATATTATTTCTTTGAAACGTGGCTTTAAGAGCATTGAGGAGGAGAAATAATATGTTTGGAAGCAATTTTCAGTTTGTCAATGTTTGACTGCTATAGTGTATCAGGTATGGACAATCGGCATTGACGTCCCAATCAAGCGTCTTTTATCAAGTCTATTAACGCATTTATTCCATATTATTTCAGATCCACGATAAAGATTTCGAGGAGTTCGTCGATATGAATGCTGGAGATGAAATCCCGGACAAGTCCAAGGTGAACGTGATCGGGACAAAAGACCCCCTCCTAGGCCAACACACCGACATATTGGCAACACCACGTGATCAGGTACAGTCCAGCCTGGCCTATTCTCATGCCATTTGCTATGGGGGGAGGGGAGGGGGCTTGCTTGCAATACTTTGCAGCCGATCAGCGGCCCTTTTTCTCTTTTGTCTTTTAACACCTGTAAGATCCAACTATCTAATCAATATCCAGAAATGGTTCTATCGGTTCATCGATTGGTTAGTGCACAACGCTTCTTCAGCACATGTATTTAAAACGTTCGTCGTAATGGAGTACTCTTCTGGGTCTTTTAGAAAGTGACTTTGAATAATTGTTATTGTGCAGTTGTCATTCAGCATTATTGTCTTGCCAGGATCCTATCGTTTCAAACGGTGGTACTGAAGAAGATATCCCGGACAGGTTAGTTTGAAAAAAATGCAAAAAAAAAGAAATTTTTTTTTTAAGAAGGAAAAAAGCATACAATGTAGATTCATCCACACAATATTATTAGCCGTTTTTTAGTATGGATGC
This sequence comes from Hanleya hanleyi, assembly GCA_036873755.1. Classification (NCBI taxonomy): domain Eukaryota; kingdom Metazoa; phylum Mollusca; class Polyplacophora; order Lepidopleurida; family Hanleyidae; genus Hanleya; species Hanleya hanleyi. Next base: position 3,721 of record JAVTVY010032948.1, read on the forward strand.
GCATGTTTTGGCCTTTCATCGAGCTTATCTCTCCATTGACATCTCATTATTTATTATACTGGTTACCAACACCCGAAATAAGTAACTGAGTTCACTCTAGTTTTCACTCTAGCTGGCGTCACACTCAGCCGTATATAGTTTGAAAATACATATAAACAACAAATCCATCTGTACGTCATTCAGAATGATCCTTCATTCATTTCCTGTAAATATATTACGAATGTTGATATTTTACTAAACAACTGGCATCACTCGGTGTGTTTGCATTTGACCAAAAGCGAATTATGGCAGCTTATACGTTGATGTCAGAAATAGGCAAATGCATACATTTCGAATAAGCTGTTTGGTCATGTAGTTGTATATTAGAACATGGTTTGATCGACTGTGCAAGGAATCTAATTGAGGGTACATCCTTCAAGTTTCAGCATTGGACCACAACAGTTCATCCCTGTGCTTCGGGAAGAACCTCTGACGTTTTCACTGAAACCTTTCCCTCAGACATTGAACAAAGTCTGAAGAAGAAAGAGGATCCATCGCCCTCCCAAAGACGAAGAATGGTTGACAGTATGTTCGAGGCGATGATCTCATTTACGATGTAAGCAAGCTTAATCCAGCATCTCACCCATTCTCTTGATGTTTATGGAATACGGGAAGTTTGGCTATTCATGTATTGGATAGGCAGCTGAAACACCGGATTCCACGTATACCGGTCAACAGAAATGACATCAAACACGGCGTTCGTCGGCAATTGTATGTACTCCCGCCCTGATAGTATAATTACTCTTATGAATGCTCATATCTTTTACAGCGATTCTGAATCAGTAGATTGTAACATAGATTATTTCACCAACATTATGGACAGCTTCAACTTGGTATATGTTAGTACAGTCTGCACAATATACGAGAAATAGGAGGTAGTTCATCATATAATGAATGTATGTTTCCATCTATTTGTAGATATCCTTCACACAGATACTACGTCCTTGTCGCTTCAACACTGATTGGGAAATATGCTCATTTGCGCGACACTTTATGATCTGGCTATGTAAGTAATCTATCTTTTATGTGTGGGAATGTTGATACATTTAGTTCTATTTTTGGCTGATAAGCTGCATTCAACTGTATTTGATGATGATCAGAGAAAGTTTTGAAAACAAGTTTTTCTCACACATACAAAATGGCGCATCTACACAATCTGTTTATTACACAAATTGTGTACTTCCGGCTGAATTGTGTAGATATGTAATTTTGTTACAGTGGTGTAAACAGTGTACTTTTAGAAAACAGTTGTTTTAGAGAGTATAATTAATGACTATAATGATTTGTTGTTTATTACATTCTATAAGACTCCTGGACTTCCTTGTTGAGGACCAAGTTCAAAAATTCCAGACGGAAGATAGATGGTAGCGTGGAAGAGGTCCGGGTGAGACGAGAAATTAATGGCAGAAAGGGAAAAAGAACGTCTGTTGACCAGGCTTCAACACCGTCGAAGATTCTGCGGGTATCGGTGAGTTTGATTATATTCCTTTTGTACGATAAAAAATCTGTCTATGGTCAGTGCGCACGTGCGTCGTTCAAAACCATGCGCGCGATAATCAACAGATATATTTCCCTTGACCTGGACAAGCGTTACCAAAGTTGAATTTATTTGTGTTATGAAACCATATGCCAGATAATGCCGTTAGGTATTGACTAGGGAAATGTCTTTTTATATATATATGTTGAAAACTTCCATAATTAAAAATCACTGACATGTGATTCTCTGTGAATCCGTGATATTAATGTTGCTGCTAATAATTTCCAATACTTTTGGCAGTTTAAATGGTTTCCCAGATCTAATAAAGAATCGGAGTAAAACTATACACCTTCTATTACCTGACAGGCACAGAATGAACAAGTTGTTTGTGGAGAAGACGAGAAGAGTATTGATCAGCACAGAAAATGGTTACAAAAGGAATTCCAAAAGAGGAAACCAGATGAAGCTCAAGTTACTGAGAGAATGAAAGTTACATTTGCAAACAGACAGCAAACTCTACAGGATAAAACCATCGCCGAGACACTGGAGGCCTATCCATTTCTGAAGGACGAAGAGCAGGTAATAAAACAATAAAATATCAGCAGTGTATTATATTTGACGCGAGAGGTGAAGCATATTGTATAGAAGTAATCTTAAAACAAAATGACAATCACTTCAACTAAGATGCACTGAAAGAAAGAAAGAACGTGCATTTCACGATGGACACTTACAATCGATAAAACATCGTCCACTTCGATCCAATACTTACTTTTTCTTGGTCCATCAATGAATTGGTTTTGTTTCCATCTACACATTCCAACGAATGTTTCTCTTTTAGTTTTTACGAGACTTTACAGTACTGGCCGGAAAGGATGCAGACAGAGAGCTTCTGTCATCAATGAACAAGTATTCTGCTGCCATAGCTGAACTGTTCGCCTCAAAAGATATACTGGCCAGCATTAACGCAGACGAAGGGTTGACAGCTGATGCTAACAAATGGTATACTAGATTATTGCACCAAATTCTGATTGAGAGGATATTATACAATTACAGTCTTTTGATGAGGTCAATATGTGGTTTTGTGGACCTGAGAAAACAATATTCACCGAGGCCGAAGGCGAATATTGTTTTCTCAGGTCCACAAAACCACATATTGACCGATATCAAAAGACTATAATTGTTTTATTATATGACACTGACGTCTCCTTCTCGTTAAATTGGTGAAAGCAGTTAGAATATAGCATATAATAAGGTATTTCCTTTGCTCCCGACGATCTCGTACTTGCTGTCAGCCAAATTGTACACCGACGGTCAATCCAACGACTATTTTCATTGGCTGAGCAGACGCATACGTCACACCGAGTCAATATCACATTTATGGACCCGCTTCGGAGGCAAAATGGAAAATTAGCGACAGCCACGTGACGGCGAATGGTCCAATGGAGAAAGAGTAACACGCACAGTCATATAATAAGGAACAATAATACTGATTTGTGTAGGACAGGAGCCTTGTTAATAGACTGATTCCACTTAATCCAGTGTCCAATAATATAGCTGACAGTCAATATAAAGCCTGAAAATCGTCGCTGTTCCAATCCTGTATCTGGGAAAGTGACTTTTGAAGAGTTGTGTAAATTACACAGTCAGGAAATAGCGTGGTAACAGAGAACAGCAGGCATCATTTCGTTTTGTCCTCAGTAGTGTACTTTGTATTTTAATATTAAACAGATTGATATGTTTATTCAGTGAAGGTTTATGGAAGAATTATCAACCACAAATCGTGGGATTTCACCAAATTAGTAATTGTCCTTTACATAATACCTCAAGGTGTTTTTCCATTTACTAGATCGGATGGCAATAGCAACCATAGAAGCTATCTCGTCACATTTCAGGGAGGACCTCTCCGTGTTGATACAGAAGAATGACGTAAGTATATAATAAAAATATTTAGTGGATATTCACTTCTGGTCCATTCTTTATATCAACTTCGATATATCCTGTCATCTATTTCTGATCAGCTCAGTCTTCATTCGAGAAAACATCATTTTCTCAATAGTGTATCTGTGTGAGGATTTCAGTCATAGTACATACTACTATATAGATCTCTATATTTTCAGGCCACGTTGAATCAGTAGTGCACTCTGCTTTTTAGATGTAGATTATCTGTCTGGGTCTTAGTTGTGTATTCAGTAATTTGACTCGCAATATATTTAATGCAATTTTCCGAATAAGTCAATACAAACACTTATATATATTTATATATATAAATATATATTTCAGAACGTCCCAGAGGCCCTCACCCCAGTGTTAACCTATTCCGGATCAAGCATCGGAGAGTCCACCAACATTCAGATTTATGTGGAAAAACAGCGTTTGTTTGCATGTACAGACTTTCTCCTTGGACTGGAGAGTGTGCTTGGAGCATACTGGGTTTTCAATCTACAGTACCACCCCAAACTAATGAACACCCTAACGTTCATTGAACTACTTTTCTTGAAACTCTCCTATACAAAGCCCAGGGCATGTGTAATCCGCGCCATAAGCCGGTTGGAGAAAAGGCTCGCTCTGTCCTAAATATGTCTTGAGCAGTGAAATCGAAGAGAATGGACATTTTCTCATACAGACATTATAATGATAATTCGTTTATTTGACTGATTGATTGCTTTGTTATTCACCAATAGCAAAAATCTCTATATAGAACGAGGAGGGCATTTTGTTCCATTCACATCGTCCAGCTATTTTGACTGTGTGGTATGATACATGGGATAAGTAAAATGGCGCGCGCAAAGGTTGAAACGACAACTACGGGTATTATAGCGACGTATTGATGATTGTTTGTGAAGTACGTGTACGTATTTGGTAATTATTTGCAGTTGATTTGCCTTTTGGAAAACTTGGAGTACTAAGAGAAGCTGGAGTAAATATTCAACTTTTCTTAATAAAGGTTCTGTGCGTTCAATTTTTCGATAGAGTAATCAATGTGAAGCCCTCTTCTGAAGCACGAACATTACCTGTAGCATACACATGTACATGATATGAATTTGCAGAGAAAAATTCAGAGCAGCAAGGTGGCTTTGTGGTTAATAAAGAGTGTCTTGAATGTCTTGAAGTTATATTGTTAGTGTTTAGTATTTTGGTCGACGACTTCTATAGACATCATGGACACGATGAGAGAAGAAACATTAATGAACACACCCAGTTTAACGATAGAGGTGTCAATGGACACCAAGGGGCACTATTCAACACCTTTGGTGGAAGGTGTTTATGAACACCCCAAATCCAACGATTGGGGCATCAAAGAACACACAAGGGTGTTTTTAAATACTTCTACTGAAGGTGTTGAAGAACACCCCAAATTGAACCATAGAGTTGCCAATGAACACCCAGGGGTGTCATTTAACATCCTCAAGGAAAGGTGTTAATGAACACCCAAATTCATGGCGAGAGGTGTCCATGAACACCCAGGGATGGACTTCAACAACATAGGGAACAGGTGTTAATCAACTCCCCAAATCAACGATAGGTGTGTCATTGAACACCCTAAAGTGTCATTTAACACCATCAAGGGAAGGTGCTAATGAACACCCCAATCAAACGATATAGGTGTCGATGAACACCCATGGGCGTTATTTAACACCTTGGACGGAAGGTGTTGAAGAACACCCCAGATTAGCAAATGGGGTGTCGATCAACCCTTTAAGGTGTTATTTAATACCTTCGATGGGTGGTGCTAAAGAACACCTCAATTCAATAGATGGGGTGTCGACCAACACTCTAGGATGTTATTTAACACCGTCCATGGTAGGTGTTGAAGAACACCCAAATTCAATGGATGAGGTGTAGAATAACACTCTAGGGTGTTATTTAACACCATCGATGGTAGGTGTTGCAGAACACGCCAAATTCAATGGATAAGGTGTCGAATAACACTCTAGGGTGTTATTTAACACCATGGATGGTAGGTGTTGAAGAACACGCCAAATTCAATGGATGAGGTGTCGATCAGCACTCTAGGGTGTTATTTAACACCTCCATAGAAGGTGTTAATGAGCACCCCTATCAAAATTTGGAGGAGTTAATAAACTCCTAGGGGGTGTTATTGAACACCTCACATAGGAGGTGATAATTAACACCCCGACCGAGAGGTGTTAATTAACACCAAAAAGGGTGTTCGCCCTGGGACAAGCCATTTACACCCTATGAGGTGTAAATTTACACCCCTTTAGCTGAGAGTGACATGTTACTTCCGGTTTAATTTATAATATACGTAACTTCAACCCTCACAATCCCACGGGATTATGTACCGGGAAACGTGCACTGACGGTTGTATACAAACAAAGGATTATTCAAATATTTTCGAATTCAAATTCCTATATCCATGAGGGCGTGGGTGAAATGAAATGATAAATGAGGATTATAATTACTATTTCTACTGTATTCCATCTATCATTTATTCACATTCATGTCATCCGCCACGTGATACGGACACGGACCTGAGGAATAAACTGATTCTGATTCTGATTCTGGTAATTAATATAGAAGCCGGGTACGGCCACTTCGTGTTTCCGCATTTTCCCATCGATAGTAGTAACGCGAAAACGCGACGCGAAAACACAAAAACCCGACGCGTAAACGCGAAACGTATTTTTCATCGCGTGTTCGCATCGCGTTTTCGCCTTTTCGTGTTTACGCCCTTTCCGTATTTTCGCTACGCGTTCTCGCGTTTTCGTGTTTTCGCAGTTTCGTGTGTTTGAGGTTTCGTGTTCATTGGGATTGTTACGCTAGCCAATAAGTCCTTTCACATCGGCAATGAGTGCGGATACAAATCAAATCATATACAAACCCATGGTAAAGCAAACTGTTCTCAAGGATTTTGCATTCCCAACGAAAGTGAGATAAAAAATATATCATTTGCGATATTACGAAAGAATGCAGACGTCCTGCGCTAGTCATACATAGTTACAGCCGTAAATAAAAACATAATATATGTTGCCTTGGGAAAAGAGAGTTCAGGAAATTATTGCCCCTGAACACGAGTTTGTTTTCACATAAATTGATATCTTTTTACATAAATTTTCATAATACTGACATTGCATAACCATAACCCCATTTTTATTGCACATTCTAATACCATCAGATTTCAGTGTAGTTTTACATTTCGCTGAACATCTTGCTTTTTCTCTAAACTGAAGAAATGTGTCCACCGGACGTTCATTATTTCGTTCCCCTGTAAAATTTACATGTTTTCATTCTTCCTTAGATTTTCCGTGTGCTGTATTTTACTGTATATTCCATATTTTTCATTTTATCTCGATCCCAAATAATGCATTGTAGTCCGTATGATCCAATTTTATTTGTTCAATGTACATACGTTTAGACCATCTAAATATACCTTATCTCGCAGCAATTAAATTTCCAAATATGAGTGACCTTTTTTCAACATTGATGCCAAGGCATCTTGCATGACCGGCATACTCGAGGAGGTCACTTTGATAGCGTCCTGAGATGCGTACTCTGTGGTCCGTACATTGGATATTGAGGGAGTATTTCTCATTGACGGTGAAGTGAGTTGCTAAGTAACCGCCTGAAGCATACATGGTTAGTCGTACTGGCTAGCGTAACAGTCCCAAGGACATACCCATGGTACTACATGACCTTATCAAACTCAAACAGCGAAAAACTGAAATCGCGAAAAAGCGACGCGAAATACGTTTCGCGTTTTCGCGTACGTATTAGCGATGTCAAAATACGAAAACAGGAGATGATCGCATCCGTCTTCCATAAATTAATGATTTGTTTTCTCTGATCCCATGTATGGTGTTTACTTAGGGAAGAATAATATTCAAAACGTCGGACAAGTTTCTGAACACCACAACAGTAACATAATGATGACTTGTTCTGGAAAGTAAATAATGTGGTAATAATAGTATTTGACTCGAAGATCGAATTAAAGAAAATTGTAAAATGGTAATAATTAAAGTGATCATAACTTAATTAAAAAAATATTGATTGATACGAGGCAAGATACCATACAAATACACGAATCCATGTTTCAGTGTGACGCTTAGATTGCTGGATAGACTGCCACCCTAGAATCTGCAAAAGTTTTGCAAATGTTGGCAGAAATCATCCTATATAGACTTTACAATATCTTAAAAATGCTTTTAATAAAATTATTGAATCTATTAAGTTTAGACCATGTTCTACAAACTTCCCGGCAGACACTTTGATAATAGATAAATGTACAAGGACACACACGCATCAAATGAAATTCATGTTCTACGTTCAAACAAGTCTATCTCTTGCTTAATTTATCCGATGTGTAGTGGCTTCCCCTCTCTACCTTAGCATATGCAGTGTACAGCGAAGAGAGCTTATCTCTCTGCTATAATCATCGAGCATTTGGAGAAATTAATATGATATGTGTGTGTAATAAATTAGCTGTGCGCATCTCGTTGTAAATATATTCCGTATCATGTTTACCTCCACAAACGATCTATCCATAAGCTCATGCAAAAGTAAAATAAAGTCAGGGATAGTTGAGCAGCAAACAGGTGCTGAATGGAGCCATGCTTCGAGTATGGACATGACAGAGTCAATAATATTAACGTATTAAGTAATGAACCTTAAACATGTCAATTTGACCGAATCCTCGTAACAGTTTAACGTGAAAAGAAATCAAATCGGGACATTTTAAACTGCATTTGCTATTTTCATCAACGTCGTATAACAAATCAATGACAGATAGAAAAATCAATATGCTTGTTCGGACTATTAGGTGGCGGACATCCAGTCTGCTGATCAATTGCTGTCAATAGCGGTAACTTTATGGAAAACAATATGTGCCATCAAAAAATTGATTCCGTGTTTATCGGGATTTTCCAATACCCTCTCAACGAAGCGGTGGAAATACTTGTCCAAAAGGTTCCTTTTTTCCTCGTCAGACCTGTGAATGGCCAGTCCTTGCATGAAACTTGTGTCACTAAAGGATCTTAACCACTCCACGGACTTCTCGACAACTTTCCTCGACGATCTCTCATCTGGAAGTGGTAAACAGTTGAATGAGCCGAGAAAGTAAATATTGCTGGTATTTGACGGCCAATGGGTTATCTCCTATACAACAGTATATCTCGTGTAAGGATGACCATCATAATGAATAAACATTACTCATGAACTCATATTGACAATCATTATACAAGCAGCTTTGTATATGCATACTAAAGAAATTTGTATGCTTTTGTACCTAAATACAGCATTTAGCATTTACAGAAAAAATTATTTCAATCCTATATCGTATGTATTTATACTATGCCAAAAATGGCTTTCGCTGAAAAGTTTTCTCTGTGGATACACAATAATCTGTCTGACGATACAAACTAATTTGTCTGTATATAGAAAATGATTGGTCTGCAGATAAAAATTATTTCTCTGTAGCCACAAAATAATATTTCATAAATGTAAAATAACATTTCTGTAGGTATGAACCAATTTGTTATCTATACATAATGGATATTTTGTGTTCCCCGGGCAATCGTACTCGCGCGGTCGCGAGAAACCGTTCACCAAGACATAGTCTAGACATATGTACACAATTCATCTACATAGAAATTTGATACGTAACAATATGATATTTTTATCCTCATGGGCGTCGCTAGGATTTTTCAAAGGGGGGTCGATTATCATAGCACTTTAGGCGAGGGTCCAGGGGCCGCCTAGGCCCCTGAAGCTCCGGGGTCCTAGATCACCGGAGATGCGTTCTAAGCGTCCGATATACATGTACCTCGTAGGCTAACCCAGTGGCGTCGGAACGTAATTGAAACTGGGGGACCACTATCACAGTCCAACAGGCGGGGGTCCAGGGGCGGCCCAGGCCCCGGAAGCTCCGGGGTCCTATATTGCCGGAGATGCGTTCTGAACGTTTTCCCGGAAATAAAACTGATCATACTGCATGCACATTTATGATTTTATTTTCACGATTTTTTTTTCTCGCAATTATAAGCATGCATCGATATTGAAAACATCGCACCTCATGCCTTCATCCATTTGACGTTCTAGTTATATTTAAAACATACAAAACGATGACTCTTGAGAGGGAAACCAATATGCCTACAGATACGATTCATTCACACAAAGATAAAACAAGGAAATCCTCACAGCCCAAGAGGCGTGGGTCCAGATCTCCAGAGACGCGTTCTAAGAGTTTTCCCATAAATAAATTCGAACGTAATGTATGCAGATTTATGGTTCTATTTTCACGTATGTTTCGCATTTATAAGCACTCATCGATATTGAAAAAATCATACTTCATGCCTGAATCCATTTGACTGTATAGTTATTTATCACATGAAAAAAACACATAAAAAACGATGACCGTTACATCATGGAACATTAGAACCAATATGATAGCGATTCATTTACACAAAGCTAAACCGAGCTATCCTCACAGCCTGACAGGCAACGGTCCAGGGGCCGCCTAGGCCCCGGAAGCTGAGGGGTCTCCGGTTGCCGGAGATGCGTTTTACCCGTTTTCCCGGAAACAAATCTGAACACAATGTATAGATTTGTGGTTCTATTTTCACATTTGTTTCGCATAAACCCGCATCGATATTGAAGAATTTGACTTCCTGGTTTGACACAAACAAAACAGGCCCATTACACACCACTACACGTCCTGGCACTCTATATGTGTATGTTTTATGTGGGGACATGGTCAGTTAGGGATGCTGAAAAGTGGGTGGCCAAAAGATATTCGGGCCCTCCTAAATCCAAAGTGGGGGGGCCTGGCCCTTCCGCTTTCGGCGCCACTGTAACCATGTTAAAATGATTAAAACTAAAACTAAAACTAAAACTAAACATCATCATATCACTTTCCGATCCATATGTCATTTCATGACTGTGAACATTAAACTTTTGCTGAAAATATCGCAATAATATTGTGTAGAATATCAAACTGTGTATCATGGACTATATCTTGTGGCCATGGTGAAATACTGACTAGAAAAGTGAACCTAATATCACTCATTAAAACGTGGCCATGGTAAAGTACTGACTAGAAAAAAAAATAAACTGATATATTTTCCGGAAATGAAATATCACAAATGTAGTATAGCCTTCAGCAAAGCATATACAGCTTTCAGTTTATTGCCCGTTTTGCACTTCGCCAACGGTAGACCGAGGCTGCCGATGCTTCATTATCAAATCCAAAGTGTTAATGATTAATTGAATAGTAAATTCGCCTGCTTTATCCGTCGAGGGTGGAGTCTCATGAACAGAGTTACAGCTCTTTCATAATCCACTTAATGACCATAAAACGGAAAGTCGTGGTAAACCCATTGTTGGGCGAACTGTAGCGTCACTATAACG
>JAVTVY010032949.1:0-13973 GCA_036873755.1 Hanleya hanleyi
GCAAATTATGTCGGATGCCATGTATTTCTCGCTATTCTCAGTTTGTTCTTACCATTGGCCAATGCATAATTTGACAAATTAGCATAATTTCATCTACAGGAGTAATTTCGCTACAAATGAGTTTCTGTAGTTTGCTACAAGCCGAGAAAACTATGTTTGAGATCTTGACCACCCTTAAATCAGGATGATGTGGATTTAATCCTAAAGAAAATGAATAGAAAATAAGTCTTAAGAGCAATCTCGATTCCCACTGTTTATTGTAAATTATAATATTATGTCTAGACTTTTCTTTTTGTTTTCGAAAATCCATATGATCAGGTGTACATATTATAATAATAAAATTGTTATTATATTATATGATTTATGTTGATCTCGAACTAAATAAATATCAAATCACTTTTGATGAAGAAATTGTTCACAAAAGCATTAATATTTTACCAGAAATTCACATATGTGAAAAAGTTCTTAAATAAAGATTATCTATGTGCGATTCTCATATTTATCGATTGATTCAAATGAGATATTTAGACTACACTTACAATAAACTTTCGATGTTTTACACAAATAGAACAAGAATATTTAAAGTTTATATCACAAACATATCTGCAGAATTATAAAAATATAACAAATGGGATATGAGATATTTACACTTGCAATAAACTTTCAAACTCAATGATTTACGCAAATAGAACAAGAATAGTTTATATCACAAACATATCTACAGAATATAAAAAATATAGCAAACAAAGAAACTATTTCTTTGAATAAAAAGTGTTAACTTTATATCACGAACATATATGTAAAAGTAAAAAAAAAACAAATAAAGAGCAAAGACACTCTTTGTTATTTCTTTTTTTTACATTTCTATTTATAGCTTTTTTTATATATTAGCAGTAGGTCATTTATTTCTTATATAATAACATTTTACATAAGTAACGTTATATTAAATACATCTTAGAAATTAGAATAGTAATTGATAGTTAACGATAGCCATTAATAATAATTGATAAGTATAAATCCATTTATATTTATTCCAAGATTAATGGTAGTTGATTCTATATATTGTTCCACATAGCCCTGGACGTACCACTGAGCATTTATTTCACATCAATGACCACGTATTTAACAACAGAAAATTTGCCCCTACAGATCCACGTGGTCATGGAGTAAACAGGGCGTATAGCTTGAAAAATGTTGCTAGCAAGTTACACGAGATTTATAGATGATAAACTTTGAAGTAAAGTTTCCTCCCTTGCTGGTTTCTTTGAATGTTAGTCTTCGAAGTTACCTCACTTTGGTATAGAGTTAATTTTCTTTTGCATAGAATTCCATAGACAGTGGCCTTGTTATTTTCCTTCTTAATATATACATATGTTTGCAATATGACATTTAAAGTGGAGTTACCTCCCTTGAATCAATTCGATCTTTACTACACTTATTGCTTCAGCTGAGACTTTCAGCTGAGCGTCCTTGTCTATTTGACACATTGTGGCAGTGTCTGTTTCTACACATCAATGGTTTGGTCAGACCAAGACATCCCTGGCAGAAACAATGTGTCTCAATGTGTCTGTGTTTCAAAACAATGATCAAAGAAAACAAGTAGACGTTATATTAGCTAAGATTCATAGCGTCTCCCTTCCCTCAACGCTATGCCGACGACAAATACATTTCCCTGGTGGTAACTCGAACATCTCCATGGCGCACTTATTATTACCTTTGCGCCCTATTGGACCTTCATTACCTTAAGAAAATGGGCCGCCATGAATAAAAATACAGAAATGGCAGACTAGCTGGCCCTTCGTCAATCTCAGCAAACTCAGATATAATATCATGGAATATTATATCTGAATTCAGCCTTATATAAATCTCGTGCGAGTTGAAACTACTATTGTTAGCCAATCGGATGGTTAGCTGGTTGTAACTATTTCAAAATCACGCCCACAGTAATTGCACAGGGTAGCTCGTGGTCTAAAATATAAACATTATCCTAACAGTTTCCAAATATGGCATCATTTCCAGACAAGGTCCGTAAACATCAAAGAGTTTACTCCCGCCGAAAAGTCTGGTATTCCCCTGATTTACCATCTTGGTTTACCTAGATTGGCCCTTCATTGGTCATATATTAATTACAAACGTTAAAATTATCCCTATGGAGCCTCAAAATCACCCGAAATCGAGGGTCAAGAAGATGGGCATTTCCGTCATTATTTACCCCGTGTATACAGGGGATGATGATCACAACATCGATTATGGTATTTTTATTCATGGCGGCCCATTTTCTCAAGTTACTGAAGGTCCAACAGGGCGCAAAGGTAATAATAAGTGCACCATGGAGATGTTCGAGTTACCACCAGGGAAATGTATTTGTCGTCGGCATAGTGTTGAGGGAAGGGAGACGCTATGCATCTAAGCTAACGTTATATGAACATTCGTTTCCAAACTGATGCTAGACTGTCTTTTGCCATTGCTGTCTCAGACCAAACTAAACCACTGATGTGTAGAAATAAACACGGCTACAATGCGTCAAATGCATAAGGGTTCTCAACTGAAAGTTAAAGATGATGCAAAAAGCGTAGTAGTAGGCTATTCTCCGTTTAACAGATTGATATCACGTTTAGAAGAGTTACTTCCTCTCCTGATTTTATCATACTAAGAGTGGATACTATATAGACGTGGATATTTCCTCACCAATATATCCATACTCACCAATATATATACTCCCCAATATATCCTCACCAATATCGTATGTGTACATAGATGAAGCAGTTGTACATTTGTCTGTCTTTTATTATAGGATAGTTTATTGTGTGCCTAACTATACACATAAACATCTCCTTTAGCAGAGTTACGTTCCTTTGTTTTAGTTTATTATATTATGTGTATTCAAATCCATATTTTATAAGTGTAGATATAATGATGTGAATATAAAGGTGTGTATGTGTATATGTGGATATTATATAAGTGTGGATATATAGATTTGGGTATATGGAGATGTGAAAATATGAACATGTGTAGCTCGATATGTTGATGTGGATATGTGGATGTGGAACATGTTCATTTTCAAATATGGATGTGGAAATGTGGAGGTGTCGAAATGTAGACATGGGTAAGCCGATATGTGGATGTGGAAATGTGGATATGTGGAAATGTGGATATGGATATGGAATTGTAGACATGCGTAAGTCGATAGGTGGATGCGGAAACGTGGATATGTGGAAGTCGACATGTGGATGTGGACGTTTATATGTTGCTATATAGATGTGAAGAGGTACACTCAGAGAATAGGAGACTTCGTTTATCTATTATATTTGTGATTGTGAGATGAAATTTCTACCTTTATTAAAGTTACCTCCCTATGGAATTCAATGAAAGTATGTCTTTGTTAAGTCTTCAGTAGGTTTACCTCACTTTTACTTGAGTTACTTCACTTTTGATTCTATCAGATTATATATATTCAAAATTACTTAGAATCTATAGGAATTAAATGGGGGAATTTCATAGTGATGTCATGAACCGGAAGTATGTAAGGATATACACAGCATATAGAGAGAGAAGAAGAGGGAGAGAAATGTATTTAACGTCACGTTCAGCAATATTACAGCTATATAGTGACGAACAACATCAATTTCTATCTAAAGATTAAATATCTAACAAAAAAATTGCATCACAAATCAATCGTTGTCGGAAATTCCTTAATCATATATCTTATGAGACATTCCTGTCAATGTTTTTGGTGTCCATGTTAACATAATAAACACATCACAAATCAATCATTGACAAACATTCTTCATGGGACTTTCTTTTGGTGCTCTCTTAATGCAACCACCATGTCCATGTGCTTAGCAGAGGGAACCGCGAACTCCGCCTCAAAGTCCCAAATAACTCCTTCATGTTTACTACATTCGGGCACTATACAAACATCTCTAACAAAGTCTCTTTTTTGCCATAACGCCACCATCATCATACAAAATCATAGTCTGGTTCTTCTTAGATTTCACAGGCAATTCACAGCGATATGGTGTCAACATCTTGACCTTACTGGTCATTCTCTCAGGAGGAGAGATTATCTTCTTCTGACGAGGAGTTCGCACAGAATGATTATAGCGTAGGGCCATATGTCTTCAGGTATCTCTATTAAGACGATCCACTAAATAGATCGGGTCTCTAACATTCTCTCCACAAGAACACGCAATCTCTAAAACATCGGGAAGGTCTAGGGGTTAGATTGTTAGATTTGCGATAGATTGGTATTGTTCTTTGATATAATTTGATAGCTACTGTACATAGCTGAAATATTGATGAACGCAACATATATCAAATTCTCTCTCTCTCTTCTCTGACTCTCCAGAAAGGTATGCCCCATTCACCGACATCAACTCAACATATATGCTATATTGTACATTGTTGTCCGGGCTGTATCTCCCTTGCCGAAGAAGTTAATACCTTTTTATAGTAATTTTTTTGTATTGTGTACGTACACACTATGATTATCTGTTTCGATGATTTCTCCCGCTCCCGCACCCAGATTACTGTGTTTTATTGTCCATATCAAATATCAATATAGGCTTGTCCGGACCATATATCTGTAACCATTTGATGGACAACTTAGAACTTATATGGAAGATACTTAGTGTCTTGCTGCAGATTTGCACCGTTAGTATTTTTGACCATTTCGATGATTTCCCCAGAGTTATGGCCCTTTACGTCAACATCAATAATTGATTGTCTGAACCACATATCCGTTACCAATTGATGGACAACTTTGAAACTTACATGACAGATACTATCTTAGCTACTATCATTGTCAGAATTTTTGTTTCCCCTTTCAATGAGATCCAGACCTATGGCCATTTAAAGTCGACATCAACATGCTTTAGTTCATTGTTTTCCGGTTGTATTTCCCTTAATAATTGCTGAAGAAGTTAAAATGTCCTCAGTGAATGCTTAAAGTCTGTCTATTTTAATTAGTCGTCTACTTAGGCTCTTTTCAAAAATCAGTAGTTAACTCTGCTTAAATTTTCTTTTTGGCAGCGTGTAGAACAAACTGAACTCTACAAAATGACTACCATTTCTCCGTGATATTGATAATATATCACGCTTGAAATAACTTACATTATGACGTCTCCCTAGGTAATTGAGGCCCGGTACATGAAACAACTGCACTGGAGTTGTATATGGAGAGAATTACAAAGTCATTTCAAGCGTGATATATTATCGATATCACGAAGAAATGGTAGTCATTTTGTAGAGTTCAGTTTGTTCTACACGCTGCAAAAACGAAAATTTTGCAAACTTATCTACTGATTTTTGACAAGCTCCAAAGTACTATTTAAAATGGACAGACTATATAGTATCATGTAGGTGTCCACTGTTAGGTTAGTTACCTGTTTTGATGTTTCCCCAGTGTTATGGACATTGATGTTTATCAATATATGCTATTTAGGACATGTAAAATCTTGTCCGGAATGTAACTCACCGACTACTTGGTGAAGAAGTTGGATACGAACGTGGTGAATGATAACTATATTTTGATGTGATCTATCATGCTTTAATACCGCAGGGTGGAAGACGGCATACATCTAAGCAATCTTTGATTGCTTCTGTACTGCGTGTGTACGCTTCCTTTATATATATACAACATAATTCTATATATAAGAGCTGAATACAGTTTGAATCCTCACAGTTCTATGTCTATATATACAGATTGTTGATTCGTATGGGTTTTGATTAGCACGTGTTTTAAATCACACCCATTTTCGAATATTTTTGGATTTACATCGAGTTTCGTTTGAATGTTTGAACTGTGATTTCGTGGATGTGTCATCCAAATGTATGTGGAATTCTGTGCTTGTATTTTATGGATTTTCTGTGCTGTGAACGTTGAAATTCTATTCAGTTTTCCTGATATATCGGTTAAATCTGGCCATTACTCGCTGCATTCTGTACCTATTTCCTGCTCATTTGTATTCATCGCATCTGTAACACTCATTTGCATATTGTTTATTTACGTATGCTCACTTGCCTGTTTTTGCCTGTACTCTTCATGTTGTCTATCATACCGATTAACCGGGACTGCTCAACCACCTCGCTAGGGGTCTAATAATACCCCAGCCACCAGTCAGATTTTTGGACCGGATTCGGGGACTTCGCGCACATCGCCGGAAGTGACATCATATATAGTAAAATAGATGTTTGCCGAACTTTTCGATTAATTTTCAAGTCTGCATAATACCTCTGTTGACCTAGCGTTAAAAAGAATTCTCTGGAGATTATTTTCCCTGTTTATCTGGACAGAGCATATGAAAAGTAGTTCGTCATGTGCAACACTGAAGGATTCAAACAACCGTGCGTACGTGGGTTTTCCCCTATACGTCATAGCAACGTAGTAAAGGTCAACTTCCGCTATTGGAGGCAGGGAGGATAAATGAGCCTGCGAAATGGAGCATGCGCTGTGGGGAGAATGGTGACTGCTTAGCCAGAACAGTGAGGCTGTCAATCAATAGTTCTTCTCGTTCGGCGGGCAAAATATAAGACAGATATTTGTCAATCGTGGAAGAAGAAGAAGAGGCGTTGGCGAAGAATGGTTTTGCGACATTCTTTCATAATACTGTTACGGTTCGATGTTTTGTCCATCGAAGATTTTACGGTAAAATTATTCCCGTTTGCTGCTCGTCGAGTTACCATGGAGCTTCACTTTATAACTTCTTTGGTTGATTATGAATATGTAGTGTTTTTTTAAGATTACGGTAAAGAGCTGGGGATCGAGTAGGTGAGAGCACCGTTGTTCGAGTTTAATTGAGATATGCGAAAAGTGTTTCTGTTGGCAGATACGGATCAGCTGGAAGTTTCACCGTATCAATCGATGTTGATGTAAAGTGTTAAGTGCTGATTGTTATTCCTGGTCGTGCGATGGAATGTTTCCGATGTCTTCCATTTGGAAATCCGCGCCGTCTTTGTGAAGCCATATTCTGTCGGAGATGTCAAGATTATCATGGCCCTGTTATGGCGTGTGCCAATCGTGTGGAGTGGATGGAAATTGAATTTGTTGAAAGTATGAGAGTGCGGAGAAGTGAAGGTCAGAGGGCACGGACTAGAAGTAAGGGGGCGGGGGGTATGAGACTGTTCAAGTACGTGAGGTGAGAAATCTATTGAAAGTTTGGGAAGTTAGAAGGTACAGACTGTTGAAGAGCAGAGTAGTAAAGGTGAAACTGGGTGTAAGGTAGGAGAGAAGGTGTAGAACGTTCAACCATGTGAGGTGCAGACGGTGGCGAGAAAACAGTTCAAGTCATGAGCGAAGCTGTGATGTAAGAAGAACACAGTCTCTATCGCCTCTGGAAGTCCGGAGGGTTGAAGCCAGACGCCACCGTGACATGTTCAACAGTATAACATAACTAAACTCTCTACTCTTCCTGTACAACCTCGGCAGCTTCGCACGACTTCCACAGTCGGTACCTTCTCCTCAGTCTGCGCCTTTTCACCTCACTTACTTCTCTTTTTAGACTTCTCTCCTGCTTTACTTCCAACCGATCTCTTCGTAACAGAATCATATGATATTGGAGTTTTCTCCACAGTTACAGTCAGGTCACCTCTCTGCGCAGTATCACCCAATTCAGTCTCCATATGCTCCACATGATTGTCACACAACATAGCAGGTCTTTGCAAAGACGATTGGGATGTCCAAAATAATGGCACCGGAAACTTTCAATTACAGAATCGGGATCACCAATCACCACTTTGCACTTTCGATTTTCGTCCGATAAGGCAAAGCGTCTAGCTGATCCGTATCTGCCAACACAAGCACTTTTCGCTTATCTCCCTTAAACTCGAATAACGGTGCTCTCATCCGCTCGATACCCAACTCACTAAAGAAATCCACAACACCTTCATCGTCACCGAAATAAGTTATTCACTGGAACTCCAGTATAACTCGACGAGCAGCGAACCGGGACAATTCCACCGTAAACTGGTCAATAGCCAAAACATCACCCCGTACACTTCTAAAGGAAAATGGCATCTGTTCACCATGCACGTCGTTTTCTGAGCAATGCCAGTTAGGCGATTTATTACTGTATGAGATCAGCATCTCATCGGATAGCATTTCCTATCAGACAAAAAATCAAGATATACCGGTAAATACTGACCTGTACATGTGGTTACAGCTATGCATAATTGTTGCTGTACAAAGGCGTACATGGTGGAAAATGAAATATTGCTCATGATAACAACAACAAGTCTTCTGTTGTCGGTGTCTATTCTATACGTTTTCACTAGCCCTTAAGCAATATATTAAACGGCCACATCTTCTCTATATTCATCAACTGATCGTCACATTCACTGCCACATCATGACTGGATGCGATTTTCTCATAACAGTCACACGGTTTAAATCTTACCGTTACAAGTAGTCAGAAAGTATTCAACAGTGCTTGTGAGAAATATACAAATCCACATTGGCAATAATATACCAGTACATTTTCCATCTTCACAAGTCCAGGTAAATCCTAAATCCTCGCAGAGGGTTTACCTGGACTTTTTTGGTGAATCGAACCAGTCCTTGAGTCGATGCCTCTATTATACAATCTCGTACATTTCATCCCCCGCGCTTGTTTTGAATTAGCATGTCTGTATCCCTAGCCTGCTGTTTTTGCTTTGACTTCCGATGTCTATTTCCGCTGGACATCAAAGCAGTTTGGCCCGCGATGAAATTGAAACCTCATTCTCAAAGAGAGCCGTGTCTACCCGCGGGAGACCAAAGCGACTCTCATGTAAACTGGTGACATTTTTGAATCTCCAATCTCAAAGCGAGGCAGCATGACATCATTCTCAAAGCGAGCCGTGTCTACCCGCGAACTACTTCCTGTATTAGATAACTCGCTTTCACGGCCAAGTATACATACCGACAATAATTTGTTCGCGATTGATGTGCTCCGAAACGGAAAGAGTCATTTCCCAATTATATAGCCCACGTTATGTTTAGCAATTCGCTTCTAACTCGGCGGAGTCAGCAGGTCAGTGACAAGCCAGATACTCATACGCCGCCTACTCACCCCCCAAATTTTGGGGGGATGGCTCCCATTTACGCGTGAGACTCTTTCTCGCAGTAGGGAGTCTCGCGAGACGAGAATGATTGAAACCTGTCACATCTGATACCTCGCAGCGGATTGGCCTAATCAACCAGCTTAGCGCGTTCACTGATTGGGTTGATTCAGGGGAAACCCCTTCATCTATTTATATCCAGAACTCGTATGGGTAACTAACCAAGCCAGTGTATCGATCCCAATAGATCGATCGATACACTGGCTCGCGAAGATGTACATTTTCGTGATGACGGGTCAAGTGTAACTCAAGATAACATGCGGACGAACGAACGAGCCGAGGGAATGGCCGGGAGAAACATATAATGCTCCTTTGACGATACTCGACGGGTGATAAATATAAGGACAGAGACGTAATGCAGATAAAAAATGATATATTCGTGGATTAATTCTGTATATTTAGTTTCATGTAGAATATCTATGCTACGACATGTATTACGATTTAAAAAACAATCCCCACTTCCGCAAAAATGAGTCAAATTCTCATCAAAATCCCAGTGACTCAGCCGATGCTACATTTTATTAATACAAGGAAAATACACCCATTCCAGTGGAGGGTTCAGCCCGCGTAGCCCCCCCCCCCCCCCCTGTCATGAAGAAGATGTAAGAAAGACGAGATCGACAACGTGGTTGAAATGCACACATGGAACTATATTTCGACAAGACCAGTACGCCCTCTAGCGGACAGTATCAATACATGACTAGTATAAATACAGGACTAGTCGGAGCGGACTACGTCATGACATCTCTCCTTTTCTTCAGATGAATGCTTTGCATGATATTAAAATTAAGTTTGTTCAAAGTTATTTCAACGTTCATTACATTGTTTTGAACTCAATAATGTTTCTTTAAAAGCCAATTAGTTCATTGATCAGCATTTGAAGGGATTTATCAGAAGTCAATTATCAGTCTATGCCATTTGCAGTTCATATGAAACCATGAATGAATAAATTGGCACAATGTTCACAACTCGAAATGTTCATAAATTCAAATTAAGATAACCAACAGTTAAACACTTTGCCAAAAATAAGGTCAGAGCAGACAAGCACAGGGTATTATCCTGCCCCAATTTGTGGACTTGTCCTAATTTGGACTAATAACAAAATCTTGGAGGTGTGATGGTGGCCTCCTGCTTCTCTCTGGGTTCCGTCTTACTTCTGGTGGAATATTTACAGGCTGATCAGGTACAAACTCGTCAAGTTCGACATCATCATCACTGTCGTTTCTCAGATCATGACGGTTTCCACTAATCGGCTTAAAGAAGGAACAGTTTCTGGTCATTGAATGTTCTCCTCTTTTGGCTGTTATCATAGAACCTTTCTTTTCTACAACAACATATGGTTTTGTGTGGTATGGTGTTTCTAGTTTTCCACCCTTCCTGGCACGTTTGATCAGAACGCGATCACCGATTTTGATGGGACGTTCACGGATGTTTTTGCGTTTCTCGGCATAGGT
This sequence comes from Hanleya hanleyi, assembly GCA_036873755.1. Lineage (NCBI taxonomy): Eukaryota > Metazoa > Mollusca > Polyplacophora > Lepidopleurida > Hanleyidae > Hanleya > Hanleya hanleyi. Next base: position 10,550 of record JAVTVY010032949.1, read on the forward strand.
TTTGATCTTCTTCTTTGCTTTGTTGTCATGATCACGGATGGGAGATTGTGTAACCTCCTTGCTCACTTCCTGTAGCTTCGTGCGTATGGGTCGATTAAATATTGCTTCAGCTGGGGTAACTCCTGTAGTGCTATGAGGAGTAGCACGGTAGTTACGTAGAAATGAGTTTAGTTCCTGTTTCCACGATTTTCCTTCCACGACAGATGTTCGCATAGCTTTCTCCAGAGTTTGCATGAATCTTTCAGCTTCACCATTAGCTTCTGGCCAATAAGGAGTGATCTTTCTGTGTTTAAAACCAAGATGTGCAGAGAACTGGGCAAATTCATGCGAATTAAACGGCGGGCCATTGTCAGATTTGACAACTTCTGGAACACCGAAGACCGCGAAGATTTGGTCGAAAACTGGAACAACACATTTTGCAGAGGTGGAATGAACGTGCTCAATGATAGGAAATCTGGAAAAATCATCAGTGACGACAAGCAAGTAGCCATTCGCAGTGACTTGCAGGAAATCTGTACTGAGTTCAGTCCAAGCTGCTGCTGGTAGTTCTGTCATTTTGAGAGGCGCTCTCGTTTTGTCACGTGTAGAGGCTTGACACGGGATACAGCTTTTGACACAGTCATCGACCATTTTGTCGATACCTGGGAAGTAGGCTTTCTCTCGTAATAGACGTTTAGTCTTTGTTACTCCCTGATAACCTTCATGGGCAATGTCTATTACTCGTTGATGTAGGCTGGTCGGAATTACTATTCTGTTGCCTCATAGAATAAGTCCACTTTGTGTCAGAGTCAGCTCGTCTTTCAGTGTCACAAACTGCTGAAGAGCTGGGTATATGTCAGTGTTGTCAACTTTTGCTCTCCGTACAGTGTCTTTCCAGTTATCCTGTTGGATTGCTTCACTCACAAGTTTCAAAAGTGGATCAGTTTTAGTTTCTTCTTCAATGAGCTGAAGTGACAAGGCTTTGGGAATGGAGTGATTGACATGAAGTTGACATGCTGTTCTGCATACTTGGAGGATCGACTATCAGAGTGAACCTCCGGATATCGCGACATGTAGTCTGCTGGGTTATTCTTTCCAGGTCGGTAAACTACTTGAAAAGTGTATGGCTGGAGTTTAATCATCCAACGCTCGATCCTGGTTGGGGGAACTGACTTGGGGTTTTGAAATATGTTCTCCAGTGGTTTGCGGTCAGTAGTAGTGTCTACTGAAATTGAACACCATTGACCTACTTAATGACGTCACATTGCGGAGGATTGAGGAGGAACTTGATCACGTGATGATCACGTGATCAAGGCATGTCTAGATGGTGGGTGTGGGTTCAAAATGGCGGCCAGTGTGGGTGGTGGTGGTGGTGGTGGGACCAAAATGGCGGCTTGTGGGTGGTGGTGGTGGTGGTGGGACCAAAATGGCGGCGTGTGGGGTGGTCAAAATGGCGGCGCAAGGGAGCAAACGAGGCGGTGGGGAGGTCACAGGGAGAAAAAACCCTCACATTACCCTAAAAAAACCTCTAAGCCATATAATAATAAACATAATCTATAGGTGTTGTACCATGTTAATAGGATCAGTCTAGCATCTGTACCACCCTAAGGTCGAGCGTTTATTGTCCCGTGTATCTCCGCAGAAAATCAACAAACAAAATGGCGGCTCCATGATGGTGTGGGGACGCCCTTCCCACATCACGGCATCGACCGTAGCGCCATCTGCACACATTGACGCAAGGGAGACAACTCGTGTGGCCCAAGGATATGGAAATAGCCGTTTTGGAGCTAGGGGAGTTACTACTGGTCCAGTGGGGTCGAGTGATGTATCAATGTGAAGCCTAGGTGAGGGGGCATCTCATGGGCTGGGTGTGGGGTTGAACTAGCGTCATTCTGCGCATGCGCGGTGGCCCAAGGGTATGAAAATAGCCGTGTTGGAGCTAGGGGAGTTACTACTGGTCCAGTGGGGTCGAGTGAGGTATCAAAGTGAAGCTTAGGTGAAGGGGCATCTAATGGGCTGGGTGTGGGGTTGAACTAGCGTCATTCTGCGCATGCGCGGTGGCCCAAGGGTATGGAAATAGCCGTGTTGGGAGCTAGGGGAGTTACTACTGGTCCAGTGGGGTCGAGTGATGTATCCATGTGAAGCCTAGGTGAGGGGGCATCTGACTGAACTAGTGGGGTTGAACTAGCGTCATTCTGCGCATGCGCGGTGGCCGAAGGGTATGAACATAGCCGTGTTGGGAGCTAGGGGAGCTACTCATGGTCCAGTGGGGTCGAGTGAGGTATCCATGTGAAGCCTAGGTGAAGGGGCATCTGACTGGACTAGTGGGTTTGACATAGCGTCATTCTGCGCATGCGCGGTGGCCCAAGGGTATGGAAATAGCCGTGTTGGGGCTAGGGGAGCTACTACTGGTCCGATGGGGTCGAGTGAGGTATCAAAGTGAAGCCTAGGTGAAGGGGCATCTGACTGGACTAGTGGGTTTGAACTAGCGTCATTCTGCGCATGCGCATAGACGTTTTGGGATGTAGGGGAGTCCCTAATGATCCAATGGGGTCGAGTGAGGTATCCAAGTGAAGCTTAGGTGAAGGGGCATCTAATGGGCTGGGTGTGCGGTAGCCATTCTGCGCATGCGCAGATGCAATGCGGAGCTCTCGTCCAATCAGAAGCGAGTATTTCAAATCCGCCACGGAGCTCTCGTCCAATCAGAAGCGAGTGTTTTGACCCGGTGCATTATGGGACATATCCAAGATGGCGGCACGTATGTTCAAGATGGCGGCACATCCGGTGTCGAAAACTGGCCATTTTTGTCGGGATGTGGTCACCTAGTGTCGAAAACTGGACCCTGTATGGGTCCCGCTAGACGTGTTGGAGCTAGGGGAGCCACGAATGGGCCAATGGAGTCGTATGAGGTATCCATGTGAAGCCTAGGTGAGGGGGCATCTGATGGGCTGGGTGTGGGGTTGAACTAGCGGCATTCTGCGCATGCGCAGTCTGGCCGTAGAATGGAAATAGACGTGTTGGGGTGGTGGTGGTCCCCTAGTGGGTCGATGGGATCGAGTGAGGTATCCATGTGAAGCCTAGGTGACGGAGTTACACTAGGGTGTCGTATCCATTCTGCTGCGCAGGTCACGTGGGGTTGTGACGTCACTTCCGGGTTTTTCACTAAAAAACTACCTCCAAACATAGAAGAGTTCCAATGTTTCCCCTTAGACGTCCGTATGTTCAACCTCCGGGACCTTTTCCCGCCCCGGCCCCCCAGCGCGAGCGGCGCGCGCGCGGGTTCTCCGGCCGCAGCGCGCGCGAGTTCTCCGGAAGTGCGCGTCATCCCCGGCAGTGCGCGCGCGGACGCGGGTCAAAAGGTCAAATGGTCACCTCCAGGTCAAACGGTCTTCCTTTCGGCAAGGTTCGGAGAATACATATAACTTATAGTCATAAACTTAATCTA
>JAVTVY010032950.1:0-14076 GCA_036873755.1 Hanleya hanleyi
TCGTACTGATGACGTCACCAATGACGTCACAGATGACGTGAACATCCCTCAAATCGGGGTGTACACCCCGAGAGCTACAAAATGACACCTCCCAGGACGCATTCGGACCAAGGATGGTCCCTCTCTACCCCAAATACCTTCCTTCACTGCCACAAATTGTCCATTTTTGCTACTACTCCTACTGATGACGTCACCGATGACGTCACAGATGACATGAACGTCCCTCAAATCGGGATGTACACCATGAAAGCTACAAAATGACACCTCCCACGACACAATCGGACCAAGGATGGTCCCTCTCTACCCCAAATACCTACCTGCACTTTCCTAAAATGCCCACTTTCGCTACTACTCGTACTGATGACGTCACCGATGACGTCACAGATAACGGGATCATCCCTCAAATGGGGCTGTACACTCCGAGAGCTACAACATGACACCTCCCAGGACGCATTCGGATCAAGGATGGTCCATCTCTACCCCAAATACCTTCCTTCACTGCCCCAAAATGTTCACTTTGGCTACTACTCGTACTGATGACGTCACCAATGACGTCACAGATGACGTGAACATCCCTCAAATCGGGGTGTACACCCCGAGAGCTACAAAATGACACCTCCCAGGACACATTCGGACCAAGGATGGTCCATCTCTACCCCAAATACCTTCCTGCACTTCCCTAAAATGGCCACTTTACTTAGTACAACCAACTGCGCATGCGCAGATTGACGCGACTTGCATTTAAAAACACGCCATTCTGATTCTACCCCACACAAGCTTCACTTTGACACCTTCCACGACCCATTCGGACCCATAGCGGTCCATCTCTACCCTAAACACACACCCACATACCCCCCAAAATGCCTGCTTTCTATACTACGGGCCAGACTGCGCATGCGCAGAATATTGAAAACGGACGAACTATTAGTCCAGTCGGATGCTCCTCCACGAGAGCTTCAAAATAAGACCTCACACGACACCATAGGATCATTAGGGGCTCACCTAGACCCCAAAACGTCCATCCCGTATGGGCCTATACCCCATAGCCATGCAGTATAGGCCTATGGGCTTACCCAGGCCTCGGTGAACTTTTTCCAAAAATTTCACCCTTTCGCTTCGAAACCCTTCCCATCGTGTTCTAAATGACGAGACGTGAAAAACAAATCCAAACAACCCATATCACAATGAACGTATGTGAATTTCCCAGGTTGAACCTATACTCCCATATAGCCAGTATGGAGCTATATGGGCCTATCCACACCTACCCGGTACTTTTCCAAAAATTTCACCGTTTCGCTTCGAAACCCTTCCCATCGTGTTCTAAATGACGAGACGTGAAAAACAAATCCAAACAGCCCATATCACAATGAACGTGTGTGAATTTCGCAGGTTGAACCTATACCCCCATATAGCCAGTATGGGACTATATGGGCTATATGGCACTTTTCCAAAAATTTCACCGTTGCGCTCCGAGACCCTTCCCATCGTGTTCTAAATGACGAGACGTGAAAAACAAATCCAAACAACCGATATCACAATGAACGTGTGTGAATTTCCCAGGTTGAACCTATATAGCCAGTATGGAGCTATATGAGCCTATATATGGGTTGCCAATGTTTACAATCGGGCTCCACTTCCGGTGTTGCGTGCGCAAACTTGATTGCAGAAAGTTCTTGGTATGAAGGGAGACAACTCGATTAACATGCAAATTAATAGGCAATGGCCTAAGACGGCTCACATTTATAGTCGTGATTTAGCGTTATATATCGGAGGAAATTTATGGATGCGATACATTAGACACAGAACTGATATTCATGCATTGCATTAAAAAATATTCTTATGAAATATGATCAGTGAATTGACATTCTCTAGCAATCTTTAAACCTAGTCCTATAGCCTACAGGGCAGTGGGCACGGCCTACATTCCGCGAAAATATGACGGGGGATACGCCGGAGACGGTAACCAACACTTGATAACTCTGCCTGTATCTCTTCGATATTTGATTCTGTTTAGTTATTTTTAAACCTGTACAGATACCCGTTTCAAAAATATATCTTTTGCTACACATTTCTTTCACCTCACGACGAGAAGTTTACCGTGAAAGATGCATGGTGTCGATTCGACGGGAATTTTTCGCGATACACCGACACAAAACGTTTTAATAACTTTCATTGAAAATGCATCCAAAAAATACAAATCTAAATAAAGTTTTCATTTCGAGTATTATAGGATCATGAAAATATAAACGTTTTTGTATATTCTTCGTTCTTCTTGTAATGTTTACAAGAAAAGTTAGCTTGTATTCGCCGCGAATTTTCCGCGATATACCGACACCAGGTTTCAATACCGGTAACTTACTATGAAAACGCATCCATAAAATAAAAATCTAACTGCTTATTTTTCATCTGGAGTATTATAGGATCATGAAAATATAATATTTTTGCTGTATCTTTAGCTGTTTTCTTGTAATATTTATCGAAAAAAATGGCGTTAATTCGCCAAGAATTTTTGGTATTGATAACTTTACTTGGAAAAGCTTCCGTAAAATAAAAATCTAAATGCATAAATTTCTTAAATTTTAAGGATCATGAAATAAAATATCATTTCTGTTTCTTTAGGAGTTTCCTTGTAATATTAATGGGAAAAGATGGTGCCGATTCGACGCGAATTTTTCGCGATATTCCCGACAGTATAGGTTTTGATAACTTTTCTTTGCAAACGCATCCATAGAATGAAAACCTAAATACATATTTTCATCTCAGTATTATAGGATCATGAAAATATGCATGCCATGAATTATTTTCATAAATAATATCATTATCTTCAGCTATTTCTTGCGATGTTTACTTGTACACGCGTAACACGATTTGTCGAGATTTTTAACGAAATTCGCCAGCACAGGCTTCCATATAAAAAGCTTAGGTTGGGACCATATATATATCCGGAGGCTAAAATGACACCTAAGACCTTGATTCAAAACGACATTTGATGTATGTCACAGCTTATAAAAAGTGGCATTGCAACACTAGATTGCTCTTGATCAAAGTGGCAAATGAACAGAAAATGACAATTTGGTCAGAACGGATACGAATTATTGTGTTTTGTAAAAACAATGGTGCCGTACCATTGGTACAAATTTTATTTCTAAATATAAAGTCGCATTACCTTAGCCCCATAAAGAAGATAAGGTATCTTGTAATAATGAAGTTCAAATTCAAACTTAGTTCCGTAGGACATGAAATATGAAAATTAAAATACCCGGTAGCTCAATTAAACGTATCGGTATATGCCGTACTGAAAGCCTCAGTTTATTCACTGCTAAAATGTTCATTTGCTTACTATTTGCCATGCAAATATTATTATATACAAAAACGAATTTAAGGTTTATGGCAAATAACTCGTATCCATAAATTTTGTTTCAATATATGACGCTAAACCACGACTATATATGATAACCGTTTGGGACGACTGCCTATAAATTTGCATGTTAATCGAGTTGTCTCCCTTGAAACTTTCAATGTTTTGCCCTCCAGCTGATGCGCGCAGTCTGTTTACAATCAGCGATGACGTCACAGGATTTTCATCTATATACAGACCTCGGTGACTTTCCCCCAAACCCATAGTAACACCCACAAAAAAAATTGAGCACCCCTCTCCCCATATATAGCCAGTATGAGCCTATATACAGCCCTCGGTGACTTTTCCCAAAAATTTCACCGATTCGCTCCGGGACCCCTCGCATTGTGTTTTTCTCGGCGAGACGAGAAAAACGAGACCCCACAACCCATAGTAAAGCCCACAAAAAAATTTGACCACCCCTCCCCCCATATAGCCAGTATGAGCCTATATGGAACTATATACAGACCTCGGTGACTTTTTCCCAAAATTTGACCGATTCGCTCCGAGACCCCTCCCATTGTGTTTTTCTCGGCGAGACGAGAAAAACGAGACCCCACAACCCATAGTAAAGCCCACAAAAAAAAATTGACCACCCCTCCCCCCATATAGCCAGTATGGCACTATATGGGGCTATATACCGGTGACTTTTTCCCAAAATTTCACCGATTCGCTCCGGGACCCTTCCCATTGTCATTTTCTTGGCGAGACGAGAAAAACGAGACCCCACAAGCCATAGTAAAGTCCACAAAAAAATTTGACCACCCCTCCCCCCATATAGCCAGTATGGCACTACATGGGGCTATATACCGGAGACTTTTTCCAAAAATTTCACCGTTTCGCTCCGGGACCCTTCCCATTGTGATTTTCTTGGCGAGACGAGAAAAACGAGACCCCACAACCCATAGTAACACCCACGAAAAAATTTGACCACCCCTCCCCATATAGCCAGTATGGAGCTATATGGGGCTATAGCCATACAGGCATTTCCCCGTATATTGTATATTGTACGAGTCCGTGTTCCGCTTTTTATTTATTTATTATCTATTATTTGTTCATTTATTTATTTATTTATTTATTTATTCTGTGAAAACACGCAAATGTTCGAATCAGGGGAGATAACCCGAAATTTTCGCCAAAAATCAAAAAAGTGCAAACAGAGTTACCTCCTCCGGCAAAATGTTACTTTAAATCCTTGCTACCTACTACTGATTTACCACCAGCGGACATCCTTAAGAAATAATTCCTTGTTTACTGTGGTAAAACACCTAGGATGAGTCTAAGTTTGGTCACTTAGACTCATCCTATTGTAGCCCGATCTATTCTAGGTGTTTTACCACAGTAAACAAGGAATTATTTCTATTCTACCATACTGAAAACGGAACAACGTCGGGATGTTTTCTGAAAAGAAAGATATTCCGGTGTATTTAAAACTGGATTGACACCCCTATACCCGAAAAAATTGCTTTTGCCCGCCAATTAATCTAAGCAAGCAACACCCGCAAGTCGCGTGCCTGAAATCGACACGGGTTGGAGAGTCTACAGTATGACAGCTGGAGAGGCGTGTTAAAACGCCATTAACGATGAAAATGATGTAAGCGTGACCCTTGGTTTCAGAATACATGTGAAATTCTCTCGTCATCCAATGATTGGATTGTGTACCTATCATACGTTCAAAAAGGTGTAATTACATCAACAACTTTGAATAAACCTTCGCGAAGAAAAAACTGTTCTCAAACTTTAACTGACTCCATGATGTACGGTAAAAGGAAGTACAAGAAGATACAGGTAGACGATCAATTTTGATATCCATTTCAATCCTATTACCCTTCTGGGCGAGTTCAACTGGACACGCGAAGAAAATTATGACGTCAAATAATCCACACCGATTGGTTGTAAGGTAGGATCTATTGGAATTCGATTACACCTGGGCTTCTTTCTTTACATGTAATAATGTTATCTGGTAAAACACATGTGATAGAATAATAATTACAGAATACAATGTTAAATATCTGAAAATATAGGATCCTCTAATAAACAAGTGTATACACGAAGACATTATTGGGTGAATTGCTTTGATAAAATTTCTCTTTCGCTCAAAATAAATCCCTGAATATCAACGGATTGGGGCTGGTCAGTTAATAATTATGACATGATAATTAAAAATATACGCTAATTATTAAATCTCAATTAACAATTAATTATTACCTGGGTATTTTAGATGTATAGTAGTCAAATCTGTCCAATATCAGAGTCATACAAAACAGACATCGCACAAAAAAATCCTCACTGCTGCACTGATGGGATCGCCACACGTGATGTGATACTCCAAAGTGACATTTTGTCCGATAGATCAAATTTGTCAAAGTTATCTCCATAGAAACTGCTTAATAAATTGGAAAATAACTTATTTTATGGATATTCATACGAAGTATGCTCTCATTTGCAAATTGTCCGGTAATGAGTGAGTCAGTCAGTCCATCCGAATCCGTTCTCCGGCAAAGTAAGTAGAACCGTTGACATTAGAACCTTGATTTTTGGCATGAACGTGCATTAGTAGACTATTACCAGCAAGTTCTGAGCTGACATACTTTTGATGAACATTTGACCCACTTAGGTGACCTATAAACCTCGAAATTGGCAAAAACATATCCTAATGCCTCCTAAGACAATGGAAATGCGCTTAATTAGGTCAATGCCAGTGTGACCAGACCTAATTGGGTCACGGTCAATGTGACTTACTTTCTGACCCAATTTCTGATCTAATTAGGTGACCTAGAAACCTCGAAATTGGCAAAAACATGTCTTAGGTCAAGGTATATACTGAAATCATATCAAACCCTACTTCGTAGGTCCTGTGACGTTAGTCACATTGCCATGTAATCAGGTATGATGAATTAATATTCTAGACGCTTTGATGCGGCAAAATGTGCGACATATCCTGGGTTCAACTTCGTGGTTTGCACGTGATGCTCCGTTGTCATAGAAGACGGTTCAAAATGGTCCGAATATGATATGCCACATGTGACGGCCAGACAGTTAACGGGGGATGAGGGGCGGAAGATTTTCAACTACTTGTGAGCAAACAAAGCTCATTCAAATATGTAATAATATAACGCGCTAATATATATCTATATATATATTACTTTTATTTCAGAGATCCAATTACCTATTACCCTGGAGGACCTGTATAGGTTAACGCACATGGGGTATATCTGTCTGCCAGTCTTAAAGAAGCATGTTTTAAAAATCAGAAAATTATATGTATTATCTTTCAACCAATGACGTTCTGTTCAATTTATTATCTTTTTTTATATCCCCAGAGATAAATACAACCGTCTAGTTCGTCATTCAATATTCAGCTATAACAGAATTTCCGCGTTCATAACCCAGAGATAAAGCTCACTGGAAGCCAAAATCCAGTTTCTAGCATGTAATGGTTATATGGCATGCCTCGTTAGTAATGGTAAGAAATAAGTACGTTAGTTTAGATAAAGCCGTTTATTTTACGACAGAGATTTTCTCCATCAATTGATAACTTTCCATTTACTCAGTTCGATTTTCAATACTCCATTTTTGCTAAATAATTAATTTTACCAGACATCCTCAAAGTTTGTTGAAGATCGCCACTAACTCTACCCCGATTATTTATTTAATTTGGCTATCCCTCCTATAATTTTACAACACTGTGTTATCTTATTCGCGATTATGTTATTGTAAGAATCCATTAAGCCTTAGTTTTCTCCACGATTGTTTTTAAATAAATATATATATTTTTAAAAAAAATTTAAGAGATAGCTCAATCCTGTCAAGGATTAGCTGTCTGTCTCCCGTCGATTCTGTGTGCCCTATCTTAATACCTTTAATTACTGATCTTTTCAAATCATTACTCCAACTATCTCGGCACAAATTAAGAAGAGATGTGGCGAAATACTTACACATTGTTAACGACTATTTCAGAAAGGTGAAGATATGTGCTCAGTTTGTGTGACAGAAGTTTTTATAGCATTGTAATACTATTGCCCCAGTTCCCAATCGACACAGCAAAGCTTTCCTGAATATGAGACCAGAGTTACTCCCTGCATTTAGCACTTACCTACATTTTTTCCTCAAGAGTAACCGAAGTTGATGACACGCAATACAAAATACCCTCTATTTTTTCAAAACATTTGAAACAGTATGCTGAACAGCGCCATCCAGGCCGGAACTTTTTTCATTTTTCGGTGCTGAAGTTAATTCTGCGCATGTTATTTCGCCACGTTTCTGATTATTGCAGATGTTGTAAAACAATATTCAAATTGTTAATCTCGTTTACATTTGTGTCAGTGTCTTTACCGGTATACAGCCTATCCCGATATCCTTTCTGTTTTAACTTACTGTTGTAGATAGTTTCTCCACAATGCGACTTGCTATGGTTTCGTTAGATTAGATTTTTTTCCGGCTCAGGAATTTTTTTTTTTAGTTTTTGTCCAAGTCAGCTCACTCGGCTTTGATCCTAGTGAATTGTATTTTTTTGTATTTTTTATTTTTTATTTTTTTTATTTTTTCACTTTCCAAGATTGATTGATATTCGTTACACTTTTTCTTGATCAGATTCTTTTTCCTTTCTTGCTGAAAATTGAATTACCAGGAAAAACTTGTTATCCATCTCAAAGGCAATCTGTGACCCAGTCATATGATTTGGAACATTTTCTCATGTTCAGTTAATCAGTATTGTCTTTAATGGAGATATCGGAATTCCACACAACGAGGCACCTGCACACAAGGCACGTGCCGCAACGTTGTGTAGGTATGGTAGTATTGGTACGCATGTGCAACCGGAAATGGGACGGTTTACCGAGAACGAGAGGGGAGAGAGATATCAGGGTTCCACCCAATGAGGCGCCTGCACTCCAGGCATGCGCCACATCGTTCTGTAGGTAGGTAGTATTGCTGCGCATACGCAACCGGAAGTGGTACGGTTTACCGAGAACGAGAGGGGTGAGAGATATGTGGTTTCGCCCAACAAGACGCTTGCCATTCAAAATTTCCACATGAACATCTACAATAAAATCTTGCCTGGGATACAAATGATCACATGATCAGTTTTGGTTCCTGTTATGTTTTTGGCTGGGATACAAATCATCACAGGGATCAGTTATGTTTTGTTTAGAAATATGCAATCAGTATATTTGCCTATGGGGTCATTTGACTTCTCGTCAGTATGGCGACATCTTTTCCCGCTGCCCTTGTTAGGTTGCGTTCAATTAGTTTTATGTGTATGATGGGATTCTTTAGGTGGACGTTTCGTCCCCGAGGCTTGCCCCCTGTACAAACCATTGTGATTGTAGTTTGTGACTTGTAAACATGTGGGAGAATAAAGCGATTGGTCGGCGTCGGGCCCGAAAAGACATCTGGACGCAGGCATGCACCTTACGGTAGTTTGGGTAGGGCATTATAGGTCCGGCGACCCAGGTAGAGTTATCTCCCACTGTAGGTTACCGTACACAGGGCGTTTTATGGTTAATAAAATAATAAAATAAAGATGAGAACTCGCTCAACATGGCTGGTGTGTTTTTTCATTACAATTTTACCAAGTACAGTTGGTTTGGTTATTGGGATCAGTAAGATGGTGCGTGTCAGAAGTGGCATTCGAACCCACGTTCGCATGTGCAGACTATGCATTTTGTGACTGGGACCTTACGTCAAACGTTCTGACAAAGCTGGTTATCATTATCAAAATGATCCATATATAGTGATACATATGTACAATGATTTGACATCTGAAATTGCGCAGCAAGGACAGGAATAACTCGATACTCGGCCCATACTAACAACATGATATAGAAGAACATTTATGGAATACCCCCAGAGAAGGAGAATCCCCTCCACGCCACACTGAACTTTCTAAAACATTTCATGGGCTCCCCCATTTACCACTCATCTAGAGTTTGTGTCGAGACCGGGGGATTTTGCTATAGGGAGAAGGCGGCGTCGGATTTTGATACCCCATCCCGTCACACACTTCAATTTCATTGGTTCGATTTCTCACTTTGGACAGTACAACCATGCCTTCCTGGAATGGAAGGTAAAATATATCTTCTGTAACTTCAATTTCATTGGTTCGATTTCTCACTTTGGACAGTACAACCATGCCTTCCTGGAATGGAAGGTAAAATATATCTTCTGTAACCAATATTATGTTTTCTTATATACATGTAGCCTGCTGAGATTCAAACAGCTATAGACTGCACCTTCCCCCAGCGCCCATTGATTCGGGTACTAAAGAGACAATAAATTATTATTTGTAGATATATTTATTCCATTTGAGTAATATTAGTAATCCGGACTGAAATACAAAGGGGAAAACTAAACCATATGGAACAAAAATACTTAATTTGAGATATTGTTTGCGGCTTAATAGCCTAAACAATGTCCATGAGGATTGTCTCAGCCAAGATTTAATCATCGCAACATGGCGTGGCATTGTCTGCGTCATCCCCCTCGTTAGCCTCTTCAGTTTCTTCCGCTGCTTCGTTTTCTTTACACTCATGATCGCATTCATTCATTCCCGCCACATTCTTCGGAGTCTTCTTCGGGTTCTTCACATTTTTCGTTTATTTCTTCCACTTCTTCCATCTCGTTTTCAGTTTCAGCGTCCTGCAATGGTCGACTTAATCAACTTAGTAAACGTCCTAATGCATTCGATCATTCGAAATAGTCGACTTAATGAACTTAGCAAACGTCCTAATGCATTCCATCATTCGAAATAGTCGACTTAATGAACTTAATAAATGTCCTAATGCATTCGATCAATCCAACGACTAGTGAGACGGATCAAATTATTATTCCCTGTCGGAGCCCGCTCGGGGAATATAGAATCGCTGTCACAAATTCTTGTTACCACGTTACCTTTGAAAGCATTCATCCCGTCAATCCAAATGTTCTCTGAAGATATATTGGGACAATTTTGAATTGAATTTATAGAAATATATATATATATATATCTGTGTATAGCACTAAACGACTAAAACCAAACTGAAATTACAATGCTAAAACTGCTAAAATGCCAGTTTTAAAATCAGTCTATTCCATCATGGATTAGGCAATTGCCTCCAACAAAAACGTTTGAATTTGTCATGATTGGTGGAATAGCGGACATCTAATGGTAAAAGATTCCAGATTTTGGCGGCAGAATATTTAAACGATTTATCTATAAAATGCCGTATTAGAACGAGGTAATGATCTCTCCCTAATGTTCCATATCCGTGAACTTCATTCACATAAGTATATCTATTTTGAGATATTGCGGTACTAATCCATTCAAACATTTATACATCATGCAGACTTTGTGGTAATTAATTTTATTGGTAAGGCAATCCAATTTAAAGTGTTTAAAACATATTCACTCGGTAGCTCCCATGCTGTCCATATCGGGGTCAGTAGGTCAAATCTCAAGGTTGCAGCTCCCTAAATTGAATCTAAAATTATCCAGTCTGTATCTTGAGTTATGGCTTAGCAGACATCTCAATACTTTACAGGTGTGTTATCCGTTGGTTAGACATATTATTTTTTTAGATCAAAGGTCAATGTCATAACCCTTTAAAGCCTGACTATAACGTGCCGGTACTATATATTGGGGTATTATTAATCAAACTTATCAAATCTTAAAAATTGTTGCAGATATAATGCTAAAAAAGTCAGTAATTATCTCCACCAGGACCTTGAGATGCATGGTATATAGCATGACAACTTGAAAACCACTCAGTCAGTTCACTTCAAAGTTTTACAGAAGATATATTGGGAAAATAACCATCAATGCCTTCCAAGACACCCAGATATTTATTGTTCAAATCTCAAAACTTGAAAACTGCGTTGCTCGTTTGATGCCGAAGTTCTAAGCATATTGGTTGTCTTGTCAATAGGTTGAAAGTCAACGTAACATCGACTAACATCAATTACTCAATCAATAATGTACAATTTGTTTCAATTCAAACTGAAGTTCTTGGAAGAAACATTCTCATTTTGAGAGTCATGAATTCGTGATAGTGAGATCACGACTCCCACGAAAGTGTTAGTCATTCCACTATTTTGATAACGAGGCTCTCTTTTAATCATCGCTTCAAGGGACTCATACGCTTCACTCTCCAAATTTTTGGGTGAAGGCTGCTGCTTACCCGTGAGACTCTTCTCGATGAAAGCGAGTCTCGCGGGATGCGAATGTGAAAGAAATAGAAAACTTAAGCTCTCAAGTTGGTTTCTTGATTTGTTCTTCTGTTTCTTTCTCTCCTTTTTGAGCATGAGATTTGAATGCGAACGATTTTATGCCTACCCGTTTAGCTCTGTTTAGTTTCAGTATATCCACGGCTTCTTGTCTCTCTATTCTGTTTGCCTGTGTTTTCATCACGAGGACGACGACCAAGAGAGTGAGGCAAATCAAACTGTACTTCATGCTGAAAAGAAATCAGATAATTTACAAAGAAACAACACAGCCAAAAAGGTGATGACTATCACACAGAAAAGGTAATGAGTTAGAGCCATCACCCTTTTTTCATCGCCCTCAAAAATGATGGCCATCAATTCTGAAGAGTGATGAGCAATGATTGTAAATTTGGATCATCACCTTTTAAGGACGTTGAGGGGAAATCATCACTTTTAAAAGGTGAAGGCCGTCACCATTTAAAGGTGATGGCTCTAACTCATCACCTTTCAAAGGTGATGGCCAAGTCTTATCACCATTAAAGGGTGATGGGCCATCATTTTTTTTCTGGCTGTGAAGGTTAATAAAAAAAATACACCCTGCATACAAGTACTTCAGCATGAGAAAAAAAACAGATACGATACCCAACAAATAGTATATGATGAACCACCAAATTTAATGTGTTTAGCAGAGAACATCTCCAAGTTAAGTAGTTCTCCAGATATAACTGCGTTTTATGAATGTCGATGGAATGTTCTTCGCAGATGTTGTGGCGAAGAAATGGTCAACCAGTATTTGCTTTTTATATTTTGAGGAAATTCGATTTACTGACGCTCAGCTTTCTGCACAGATATTAAATTAATCTAATTCTTACAGTCAGTCATCACAGCCTTCTGCATTGGGATAGCTGTAAGTCCGTGACTTGAAATCGGTATACTAGATCTAGAATCCAATTGCAGGATGTCACACGTTTTTGTCTGTGACATCTTGCTAATATCCTAGTGCGGGAAGTCACACATGTTCATTGACTGTTTGTGGCATCTTGTCAGTATCCAATTGCTGGATATCACACGTTTTCATCGACTGTCTGTGGCATCTTCTTAATATCCTAGTGCTGGATGTCACATGTTTTTCATTGACTGTGTGACATCGTGTCAGTATGTTCGGTTTGGATGTTACACACGTTCGTTGACTGCTTGTGGCATTTCGTCACTACCGGTATCCAAGTGCCGGATATCACACGTTTCCTTCGACAGTTCGTGGCATTTTGATAGATAGGCAAGTGCTGGATGTCACACGTTTTTATTGGATGTTTGTGGCATCTTGTCAGTATCTACCTGCTGGATATCACACGTTTTCATTGGATGTTTGTGGCATCTTGTTGGTATTGAAGTACTGGGTGTCACATGTTTCCATTGAATGTTCGTGGCATCTTATTAGTATTCAAGTGCTCTGGTGTCACACGTTTTAATTGACTATTTGTGGCATCGTGTCAGTATTCAAGAGCTTAATATCACACATTGTCATTGACTATTTATGGCGTCTTGTCGGTACTCAAAGGGTGGATATCAGACATTTTTAATGACTCTCTGTGGCATCGTTTCAGTATCCAAGTACTGGATGCCAGAGGACCGTATATACGTGTTAAATACCTTGAATACTGGGTAATATACTTGCTGAAATAGATTAAGTAAACATTTGAGTAGGAAACAATACCTCAGTACCAAACCTAAATCATGTTTATAAAACGGTATACTCACATTGGTGTTTGTTGGCTGAGCTGCTGAGATTTTGAAGATGCTTCTGATGACGAATGCTCCAAACATGTCCATTTATACACCAAATATTACCGCTAAAGACAAAAACTGGGACTACATTTCAGTGCTCAAAAACACAGGAAATAACGGCCAAATCCAGGATACTCCTATAGTTTTCCTTGATTAATAAGTTTTTTCAACATTTACTAGGCTTTTGATCGTTTAGGCACTTAAACTATTAAATTAAACGTTTTTACCGACATTATGTCTTAATACTGGTTGTATTCAATGTTAAACGGTTCGTTGAATTTTATGTCCGGCTGAACATTTGCCATTCTTTCGTTGTGTGTTTCCTCCTGCTAGAACATCCAATGAATTCTTACTTGAACGAGAGAAAAGACAGAGTTTGTTTTTACTGGATTCAAATTGTCATAATATGTTGCATTCAGTCGGATGAGGAAATGGACGTCTGCTTTCACACAAGTAACAATTGAAAAAACAAAACAAACAAATACATTACAAACAAACAAAGATGAATTTTTTTCTCAAGTTTAACTGTTGTTTCCAACGTGAAATTTATTAACAAAGCGACACAAATAGACATATATCCACGTAATTTCCACGCCCTCCAGTTTAGGGCAGCATGGTTTGTAGTATACCATGTTTGTCTGGCACAGGAGGTAAATTAAAGTGCCAAACAAATTAGGCTCTCTGACGATCCATTGTGATCATCAGTGTCTGTA